>JAZEWT010000013.1:10560994-10600765 GCA_036362905.1 Mordacia mordax
CACACGTAATCACACGCGCATGAACCCACACACCCAACTACACACGTAATCACACGCGCATGAACCGACACACCCAACTACACACGTAATCACATGCGCATGAACCCACACACCCAACTACACACGCAACCACGGACGTACGAATACACACACCAAACTACACACGTAATCACACGCGCATAAACCTACACCCCCAACTACACATGTAATCACATGCGCATGAACCCACACACCCAACTGCATGCGCAACCACGCATGTACGAATACATACACCAAACTACACATGTAATCACACGTGCATGAACCCACACCCCCAACTACACACGTAATCACACGCATGAACCCACACACCCAACTACACACGTAATCACACGCGCATGAACCGACACACCCAACTACACACGTAATCACATGCGCATGAACCGACACACCCAACGACACACGCAACCACGCACGTACGAATACACACACCAAACTACACACGTAATCATACGTGCATGAACCCGCACACCCAACTACATACGCAACCACGCACATATGAATTGACACACCAAACTACACACGTAATCATACGTGCATGAACCCGCACACCCAACTACACACGCAACCACGCACGTACGAATACACACACCAAACTACACACGTAATCACACGCGCATTAACCCACACCCCCAACTACACACGTAATCACACTCGCACATGAACCTACACACCCAGCTACACACACAACCACGCACGTACGAATGCATACACCAAACTACACCCGTAATCACACGTGCATGAACCCACACTGCCAACTACACACGTAATCACACACGCATGAATCCACACCCCCAACTACACACGTAATCACACGCATGAACCCACACACCCAACTACGCACGTAATCACACGCGCATGAACTGACACACCCAACTACATACGCAACCACGCACATATGAATTGACACACCAAACTACACACGTAATCATACGTGCATGAACCCGCACACCCAACTACACACGCAACCACGCACGTACGAATACACACACCAAACTACACACGTAATCACATGCGCATGAACCCACGCACCCAACTACACACGCAACCACGCACGTACGAATACACACACCAAACTACACACGCAAACACGCGCATTAACCCACACCCCTAACTACACACGTAATCACACACGTATGAATACACACACCAAACTACACACGCAAGCACACGCGCATTAACCCACACCCCTAACTACACACGTAATCACACACGCATGAACCGACACACCCAACTACACACGTAATCACACGCGCATGAACCTCATCTCATCTCATTGTCTGAAACCGCTTAGTCCTATACAGGGTCACGGTGAAACCGGAGCCTTTCCCGGCAGACACAGGGCTCAAGGCAAGGATATACCGACGATGGGACGCCAGTCCATCGCCGGGCACTGCGGGGCAATTTAGCCTGCGAGCCAATTAACCTATGTAGCAGCATGCTTTTTGGACTGTGGGAGGAAACCGGAGTGTCCGGCGAAAACCCACGCGGACACGAGGAGAGCATGCAAACTCCACACAGAAAGGCACCCGAGCCGAGAGATTCGAACCCGGGACCTTCTTGCTGTGAGGCGACAGCGCTAACCACTGGGCCACCGCGCCGCCCACGCGCATGAACCGACACACCCAACTACATACGTAACCACGCACGTACGAATACATACACCAAACTACACACGTAATCACACGCGCATTAACCCACACCCCCAACTACACACGTAATCACACACGCATGAATCCACACACCCAACTACACACGTAATCACACGCGCATGAACCCACACACCCAACTACACACGTAATCACATGCGCATGAACCCACACACCCAACTACACACGCAACCACGCACGTACGAAACCACACACCCAACCACACACCCAACTACATGCGCAACTACACACGCACGCACGAACTCACACATCCAACTACACACGCATGAACGCAGACCCATACACCAAACTACACACGCATGAACGCACACCCATACACCAAACTACACATGCAACCACGCATTCACAAACCCACACACCCAACTACACACGCAACCGCACGCGCATAAACCCACACACCGAACTACACACGCAACCACGCACGTACGAATACATACACCAAACTACACACGTAATCACACGTGCATGAACCCACACACCCAACTACACACGTAATCACACGCGCATGAACCGACACACCCAACTACATACGCAACCACGTACGTACAAATACATACACTAAACTACACACGTAATCACACGCGAATTAACCCATACCCCCAACTACACACTTAATCACACACGCATGCATGAACCCACACCCCCAACTACACACGTAATCACACACGCATGAGCCCACACACCCAACTACACACGCAACCACGCACGGACGAATACATACACCAAACTCTACACGTAATCACACGCGCATGAACCCACACCCCCAACTACACACACAATCATGCACGCACGAACCCACACACCAAACTTCATACACAACCACACGCGCAGAAGCCCACGCACGTAAATACACACGCAGCACATCACACACGAACGAACACACCCAACTACACGTGCGACCATGCACGCACACCATCCAAGACAAAATTCCCCCGTTTCGTGTTCCTTGATTGCCTCTATCAGAGTCTGAATCGCCATGCTATTGTGTTCATCTCCATGTTGTTATTATCACAATATACCGATGTGATAAGATGTGCATTTCATGAAATAATCATTTGTATACGTGCGTTGATGACCAATAACAGTGGGGAATATTTTAACCAGTGCCATTCCGCCTCTAGGTCGACTCGACCCGAAATGAGTATTTGGTGGGATGTGTGAAACGTCAGCACTGAGGAGACAAAGGTGGCCATGCATGGCGCTGGCCACCAATACCGCCATGCGCCACGCTGTGCTGGCCTTTGCGGGTTGCTCACAAGAAGCACTTGATCCTATGTTCTGTTGAAGGCTACGCGGGGGATTTTTATCTGCTGTGTGCGCAGGCCATGGTTCAGTTCGCGCTACCGGAGAGCTTTGCGAGCCGGCTGCGCCCCGCGTTCACCGCCATGTGTCACGACCGCGACGCCGGCGTTCGGGCAGTCGTGGCGAGTGGCCTACATGAGGTCGGTCTTGCTCGTGTGCAGAGGTCGGGCCCTGCTGGGCCTCCGCTCAGCGGGAGCCGCGAGCCTAGGAAACTGTTTGCAGAACGCAACAAGGCGACAGACGAGATTTTGGCAAAAGTTATTCTTAGCGACGTTTTCACGATGATTTTTTAAAGATTGTTCTGGAGAAATGGTGGCATTTTTATCAAACTCTGCGTTATAATGCTAGCCAACACATTCCTGCAGCAGCAGAGAGTAAACATATTTTATCTGTTTCTGTAGGTGGTGAAGCTTCTTTTGCCCAACGTTCATCTCTTTCACAAGGAGCTGCTATTACTGCTACAGGACGAGTCCTTGCAGGTGGCCCACTCAGGAACATTCACTGACATAGCTCACATACAGAGCAGGTGGAACCATGCTGCTGTCCTACTGTGTAGCCCAGAGGTCATGTGAAGGTTTTTTCGAGGTAGCTCTGTGATATCCGCTTTCATGAGACGGTCTCTAGCATGAATGGTTGCACTGCTGTAGGAGAGATTCCAATAGATTCGACATCTCATGATGTACACGCCCGTTTTACAAATTGAATAAAAGCAGGCCAAAATGACAAAATATTTTATAAAGTCAGTGCTTGTGTATAACTCCGCATGCCTGGAGATGAATCCTTTATTTACGTCAGGTGAGAGCACGTTGCGACCGCGAGTCACTTTCTTACTCTCACCACTTAGGATTACAGATCAGGACAATTTTAAATTTGAACAAATATCCAAACGATAACATCATAAATATTGTCATTACCCATTATGGATGTGGGTTTTCACAGCTCAATGCATGAGAATTGATCTTGACAGCTGTTTAACGCTGGAGGTGAAACGTCATGAAGTAGAGTAGAAAGATGCTCTCCACAGCTATCCCGAAAGGGTAACTCTTGAGCGCATTTCTTGTGGCTAGGACTGTTGATGCTGCTCACAGTTGTGTGCTTGGATGATGGCTCGCTGTTGACTAGCGCCTGCTCAGGAACACAGCTTCCTTCCTTTATTTGTTTAACAATTATCTCATTATCTGAAACCGCTTAATCTTACATAGGGTCACGGTGAAGCCGGAGCCTATCCCGGAAACATAGGGCGTAAGGCAGGAATACACCCGACGACGGGACGCCGGTCCATCGCCGGGCATTGCGGGACAATTTTAGTCTGCGAGCCAATCAACCTATCCAGGAGCATGCTTTTGGACTGTGGGAGGAAACCGGAGTACCCGGCGAAAACCCACGCGGACACAGGGAGAGCATGCAAACTCCACACAGAAAGGCACCGGAGCCGAGAGACTCGAACCCGGGACCTTCTTGCTGTGAGGCGTCAGCGCTAACCACTGCGCCACCGCGCTGCCCTTTAACAATTATTTTAGTTGTTATTTTATGTCCTTAATTGATTTATAGTTATTATTTTACTTAATTGATCTACTTTGATGTTGTTGACATGCAGTTCCCGTCACAGCTTTGTGACCTTTGGGTGAAAATCGCTCAAGAAATACAATTATTACCAATTCTTTTAAAGTTCTAATTAATTAAAGTATTATTGAGAAAACGTCCTTAGCTAGGGTGACTTACAAAGTGTTGCTGTCAGACCTAGAAATAATGGCTGAATAGATATGCATTGAGCAGTTTTTGAAATTACGTGAGTGACGCTGTGGTCCTGATTTCTATTGGGGTGTTTCATTACACCATGATGGGGCCAGCGTAGCAAAGCGGCGAGCCTTGGAATCCAGAGAGCGGAAGTGTGGTGTGACCATTCAACCAAAAGTTGCTGAGAAAAGGGCAGTAGAAGAAATAATACTTTTGTGGTGTTCCTCCTGTACATCTGGAAGTTGGAGGGTGACCTGACGCAGCTCGCTTGCAAGGGGTCGTGCACACTGACCACGGTGGCCGTGTTTCCCACAGGTGCTGGATGCTCTACTGGACAACCTGATGGAGATCCTGCTGCTGGTTCGACGGACAAGCAGTCACGACAACAAGGTGAGCGCTAGCTCTGTGTGTGCTCAAATCTGAAGGCCACTTTCAGATATCGATGAGGCAATGGAGTTTGTGCTTTAAATGGCCAGTGAGTTGGCCAGTTGCCCCCTAATGGTAGGGGTATTGGAGCAGAATTTTATGGCCAGGTGCCCTTCCTGACGCCAACCTCCATTAGTTGGAGGGTCTTCGGATCATTATTTTTCTGGAAAGTCAATCCAGGCCTGAATATCCAGAGAAGACCCTAGCAATAGTGCTAGATCTTAGGTACCAATGCTCTGGGGTTTTATTAGAACATGCAAACTACCACCACCACGATACATTTATTCAACACATCTGATTTCAATACCACTGTGGCTTTGAATGGAAAAGTAAATAAATAAAATGCTACTTTTCAGGCAATAGCCCTTCTTCATAGCACATGACATCAATGATAGGCCATATTTGGCCTTCGGTAAGGGAGGGTTTATCCACTGCTAGCTTATCGGGAAAATACCCATTCGCCCGGTAGCCCAGAGGGTAGCAGCAATAACTGGCAATGGAAGAGTGTAACCTCTGTGGCGGTGGTTTGTGCCCGGCAGGCTCTGCCTACGTCGGAGCTCATCGCGGTGCTGCTGGCGGCAGAGGCGCGTGCCGGCGCATCGCTCAAGTGGCGTGTGCACGAGCGACTGGTGGCGGGCCTGGCAGGGCTCACGACCGTGCTGTCCAGCGACCAGCTCTACTACAAGTTCGTGCCCGTCGCCTTCCGCATCATCGACACGCACGTACGTGCGGGTGCGCTTGGCAATGCGGTGTGTGCCGCGTCCGGGCTCGTCCCATCCGGGGAGGGATAAGGGAATGAAGGCCATGTTTCTACGGTCCCGGTGTGCCAGCAAACCGGGCTGTGAGACTCGCAGTGGACGTGCGGAGTAAAATGCCTCGTTTGCGCAATTGCCCGCATGGGTGTCCACGACACGTGCGGATCGAGCGGCTCGTCGCCCGAGACAGGGTTGTCATCGACAGCAGAGCTCAACGAGTCCATGGCACCTGGACGTACGACACGACTGGCGCGACATTTCCTGAGCACACGAGGACGATGATTTCCAAGACAAGCACAGCAGCGAATGGAACATGACTGATTGCAATGTCGACGCCGGAGAGCGATGCGTTTGCCACTTGCATGTTAACCGTAGCGTGCTCGCAAGCTCACGAAGGCAGTGGAAGAGACGCGGGTGAAACGATGGACCCACTCTCTCCACCCACCCCATTCCACCCACCCCGTGTCACCACAGAGAGTGCTGCCCGTGCAGCAGGCGGCGGTGCGGATGCTGTGCACGCTCATACAACATAACTGCCGGCAGGAGCAGAGGCAGGAGATGTGCGACAAACTCGTGACACGTGAGTGTCACCTCCCTCTCCTGCCCCTTCTCTTTTGCCTCCTCTTCATGGTTATGGTTTGGGTTTCATCTTTTGTACAAGTTGGTATTGTAAATTTGTTTCGTTATGCAAGCTTATGTGTTACTATGTAATAAGTAGAACAGGTTTTTTGCCATTTCTGGCAATTATACATGTGTAATGATGTAGGTTTTCACGGCTCGATGCGTGATGATTGCTTCGAAAAGCTGCTCTCTCGGGACAGCCGCGTCGATGGCTCTCTCTCCTCTCCTTGCGACGTTTCGCCTCACACGTTGGAGGCATCCTCAGGCGTAGTGTTCGTGCGCGGCTTCTATTGTCTCCTTATATGTGTGGGCGTGATGCGTGTGTTCTTTGTTGTGTGAGTCTGCCTCTAAGTCACCTTGACACTAATTTCCATATCCTATTCCCACCCCAGGAACTGTGATTTCCCCCTCCCTGCTTTGTCTGTGGCTAGTCCCCTAATTTCCATCTCATGAAAAGATGCCCCTCACACAATTATACGATCCCTCTCTGATGTCCTGCATTCCTGACTTCAATAACTGGCCTCCAGGATTGGCTAAGTTTTATATGCATTTCTTGTTTTCGGTTCATGAAGCAATTGAGATTCAGAAGACTAAAAGCATCATGAACCGAAAACACGAAATGCATATAAAACTTAGCCAATCCTGGAGGCCAGTTATTGAAGTCAGGAATGCAGGACATCAGAGAGGGATCGTATAATTGTGTGAGGGGCATCTTTTCATGAGATGGAAATTAGGGGACTAGCCACAGACAAAGCAGGGAGGGGGAAATCACAGTTCCTGGGGTGGGAATAGGATATGGAAATTAGTGTCAAGGTGACTTAGAGGCGGACTCACACAACAAAGAACACACGCATCACGCCCACACATATAAGGAGACAATAGAAGCCGCGCACGAACACTACGCCTGAGGATGCCTCCAACGTGTGAGGCGAAACGTCGCGAGGAGAGGAGAGAGCCATCGACGCGGCTGTCCCGAGAGAGCAGCTTTTCGAAGCAATGATCAATTATACAGGTGTAAGATCTTAAAACACCAAAATAGACACAATTAACAATGTGTCTAATTTGCAAAAGCCACACATACTTGTGGCAAAATATGCAAACAGGAAGCTTTGATAACATATGCCTTGCCCTGTTCTACTTATTACATATGTACACTGGCAAAAAGTACCCATAGCTTATGTGTTACTGTTTATGTATATGGTTAGAGTTTTATTTATGCACATATGTTTGCTGTGACTTTATTTGCCCTTTGATTTTATGTGTTGTTATGTTGGTCAGTCAGGACGTTTTTCGTGTTGCAAGAATCCTGCATCTAGAGCTTGCAATTTCACTCGGTACTTTCTGCTGTAATAATAAACATCTATCATTCTTGTCCTCTTCCCTCTATTGCTCCTGCTTGTCCTAAACCGGTACCAGAGAGTACTGGTAGAGCTATCGAGTGAGCAGATGGTGCAACTAAGCTTTAAACTAATGCCCGGCATTACTGGGAACAGGGCCTATGTTAATGGTTAGTGACGACCACTGTTGATTTTGTAATATGATTGAAGTCTGCTGTGCATGCAGGAAGTCCATTGGTTCTGTTTACATATATATCAAGCTTACTGAAGTTACTGATAGGTTGACCTGATAATATGTTTGGTGGCAGGACATGAGGTAAAGACGAAATGAAGGGCACTGACCCTGAGCGTCCTCGCGGTCCACTCAGCCTCAAATGGATTATTGTTATTATTGAAACTCAGCCTCAAATGAGTATCTAGTGTGGTGTGTAAACATTGTCACTAGGGAGAAAGACAAAGGTGACCGAACGTGGTGCAGATCATCCACCCCCTCGTGCCGTGCCAACTCTCACGTGCTGTTCGCTAATGGGCACTTGACCCGACAGTTTGTTAAGGCTATACTGGGGATCTTTGTCCTTTGTGTGCACTTGTGTGCAGAGCTCTGCCAGGCCCGTAGCTCCCGCCGCCGGGCTCTGTTCCTAGACGCGTGCGGCCACCTCATGGAGCTGTTCTCCCGCGCCTTCGTGAAGCGCGTCGTCTTCACGCATGCCACGGCGCTCGCTTGCGACCCCGTGGCCAACATCAGGTGGGCGGAGAGGGGGAAGCCGGACCTGGCGCCGCCTAGCACAGGGCACGTGCCACGGGACGCTATGGTAATCCCGAGCCGCGGTGTTCCACTCCACAACGCGCTGTGGGACGCTGTGCCTTGCGCTTGTGGTCCTGTCCACAGCAGCAAGATTATTATTGGAGCAACATTGCCGTGAACTTGAAGCTAGTCACTACCATCGTTGAGCTACCTTCGATCCCAATTAGTTTCAACATTTCAGCTCAGCTTCATTTGTGTAAATGGATTGTTTTTTTGAAGGGTTGCATATGCTCCTTACTTTTTTGTACTAAAAAACACATTTTTTTTCCAAACAATTGTTACACTGTTTAACATCATTGTCTATTACGATTTTATTGTGTTGTGCAATCTTGAGTGCTGATGTTTACTCCATCATGGTTGGTGTTTCATTTTTGTATAAAGTTGGTGTTGTGAGTTTTTTTTTAATTTTAAGTGTTACTGATTTTTTTATGATTATGGTTAATCATAAAAAAAATCTGTCAAACATTGGGCTTCATAGGGACTCGCCGTGTAGGGTGCAGGAGCCCAGAAGACTGCCAGTTTACACCTGTTACATTGAGATGCAATACCCACTTAATCCTCTAAACGGTTGTGATGAAACCAGAATCTATCCTGACAGATACATGGCGCAAGGCAGAACTACACCCAGGACTGGATGTCAGACTATCGTAAGGCACTGGGGAAATTTAGTCAGCTGACCAATAAAGTTAGGCAGCAGCATGTCTTTGGACTGTGAGAGGAAACGGGAGTACCTGGCAGAATGCAATGCAGACACAAGGAGAACATGCAAACTCCGCACAGATATGCACTCGAGCCGGGAATCGAATCTGGGACCTTCTTTTTGTGAGAGAGCAGTAAATGTTAAACAACCATTGTGCGCATGCTGTTCCCGCATCGGCATCCAGGATGCGGCTGTATGCGCTGCTACCACGCTTCAAGGCCCTGCTGCGCCTGCCTGGGAACTACGAGCTGCACCAGCAGCTGGAGGCGGCGATCCGACGCTCGCTCTCGCAGGAGCGCGACGCCGATGCCCTGGCCGCCCTGCGCAAGGTGAGGCCCTCTCGAGGTCATGTTGTGGGGTGAGAGTCTTGGGAGGTTGTCTCGTAGGGTGAGGGTCTTGGGCCTCAAGTTCTGCAGACAAATGCGAGACGTGAGTCATGGTCGTCCCGTGTGACAACCCAGCAGGGAACATTCTCGCTACACCACAAGTTGGCCGTACGCTCTGCCGGCCAAACAAATGGAGCGTAGACATGAGGTTTGGTGGACAAGCAGTGATGGGAGGGAAAGATAGACGTGGCCCTGTTTAGATGGATGACATGTGGTGGACCAGGGCTTCTCAACCTTTTGCACTTCAATGCCCACTTGACCAACTTAATTCTGGGATCTGCTCTTCACGGACCACTAGGTGGTGCCCACGGCCCACCTATTGATGGTGACCCACCGGTTGAAAAGGGCGGAGATGGACGATATTTGAAATGGTACCTGTGTGTTTGTTTTTTATTTCGTGTCCCCAGGCGGTGCTAGAACTCGACCGAATAGACGTGGCTGTTGACTCGGTGAGACCAGATGCATACCATTATAAATCATACAGGGTGGGCAAAATCTGACAGCAAGATGGATTGTAAATTCGAGCAGCTAACTTCCTGTCAGGCCCATAGGAAAGTCAAACATTTTATGTGATAATTCATACACATGCAAAGCATTAATAGTAAAACAATTATTTGTAAACTGGACACAAGCTTAGGGATGCAGCTATTAGAGAAGAGCTACATGTTTGCTGGGTCGGCCTTGGTGTCTGTGCAAGGAATGCCTTCATGTTTCTGTTATCTCGTGTTTCTGTTCCCGTTGGAAGTTGCATCAGAGGCCTTGCCAGGAGGATCTCATCGATGAGCAGAGAGAGCAGGATGAGAACCTGCTGATGGAGGTGTGTGGTTCAGTTGCATTTTGATCCGTTTGGAAAACAGTTTACCCTCGAGTGGTATTGCGATTGAGCAAACCTTCATCGTATTAGTGAACGACCGACCCACAGAAACCGATATCACAGAGCTACCACTGCGATTTCTTTGATTAAGTTTTAATCATATTGGGGATAGAGCATTTTGCCAGCCGGTGTGCCACCGACAGTAATGTATATCATGTGAAAATCAAAAATTTTGAAAACAGAAACTTATTCTACATTGTGTTACTTAAACCAAATGTGCGTTCTCTGCACGTAATTTGTAATCATATTCCATCATCCAGGTCTAATGACACGCTTTGGCTCGACTGGTGTGCTATGAACGTAACTGCATACAGAGGTGGAAGGGAAGGTCCTGCCCTGTAGAAGGTATACAGGGCTCTCAGAATTGGTTCTGTTACATCTCGTGACTGTATTATAACACGGGTGTTGGGCTGCTCTCTGAAGGATTCTCATGGATTCTTTTTCGTTATATGATGTGGTATCAATGGCACATTCATTTAATAATGAGAGGAGGGTGGGGGAAAGGAGAACCATTTTAGCCAACTACATCCATTTGCTTTGACGATCAACATTTAATTTGTTGTTCTTGTTTTTCTCAAGGAGCAGCGGGAGAGGGAGAAACATCATGCGGACAGCAAATGCAGCCAAAAGAAATCCAAGGGAGACAGGAAAAAGGGTGAGCTCTCACGATGGGTTCTAGGCTGTGGCGGCTCATTGCAGTAGTTATGATACTTTGATGTGCCAATAAATCAGAGATTTCCCTGATATCGGTTAATATCAGCTAGTCAGATGCAGGGGGCTGATCATTATCAACTGAGCAAATCAGAGTCTAAGGTGCCTGACCAGTAGTTTACAATGTCCTCCCATGGTGCTGGAGGGGGTTGTGTGCTCCCAGTGAACCTCAAGAGCTGTTTCACCTTTAAAGGCTAGCACTATTAATGAGGTATCCCTTGGTGAATAAATCTGGGACAAGGTTCCAGACAACGATCTGAAGACTCTTCAACTAAAGGAAATTGGCATAAACAAGGGCATCTATTTCTAAAATTCTGCTCCAATACCTGCACCTTTGAAGGGCAACCAGCCACCCTGGGTCAACCTAGACAGTGGCCATTTAAACACTAACCACAACATCAACCAACCATCTATCCATCAGCGAACTGCTATATACTAATCGGACCTCCCCCTTCAAGTTAGGCAACGCCTTTCACTACTATAAAAGATGTCCAGATTTCCCCACGTCTGATTTTATCAAACTACAGCACCCTGACCTCTGAGCCTACCGGTGACCTCGTCATCGTTTTACATTCCTTCTCTGTTTCCTCCAGGAGCTGCCCAGGAGGCGAGGAAGATTGGGAAGCTGTCCCGCAGCAACTCGCTCAGCATGCAGCCACCCACCGCGCAATCGGTGGCACCCACGCAGGCCCCACCGCCGCCGAGCAAGGGCAGCAGGTGGGGAGCACTGGGAGGGTGCGCCGCCAGGCACGGTTATGGATTGAACTCTGGTACATGAATGGCGTCGATCGAGGAACTCGTATGAGCCATTGCTGTACCGATTTACAAGAATTGCTCTCAAGTGTTGCTCGTTTTCTAGATCGGTGTGTTAGTCATTCCTCCTCTTTCGACAGGCCATCCTGAAGTCGCAGCTGTTGAGAGAACTTACCATACATTGGGCCATGAAAATATACATCATTTGTGATTTAATACCGTGGGTCCCCTGCTCTATAATGTAAGAGTACCATTTTTTTAAAATTAAGCAAGTGGTGAAGGTCTGACCTTTTGACCCGTGTCCCAATTGGTCTGTAGGAAGAGCTCCGTTGGCTCCATCGGGAGTCTCCATTCGCCGGTGATTGGCGGGCGGAGTCAGGTGCCCAGCCTCTTCCCTCCGCTATCAGGTGGAACATTCACATACTGGAGGGTTGTTCATCAGCATTACGTTTTAAAGAAACAGACGTGATTTACAATAAGCTTAACCCGTGATGACTTTTGCTTTGTTACACATGATGTGTTTGCATTAGGTACATCACTGACAGCCGACCGTCGCCAATTTGTAGCAGAATCAATAATCTTTCTGAAACCGCCGGGACTGTCCCTTGTGTATCGCGAGCTTGGGCAGCATATTTATCCGGTTAATCTATGCATTGCTGTGTGCCCTCCCGGATCTTACCAACTTCCCTGTGGGATGAACGAACTGTGTCTATTTCTCCATCCCTGTCCCCCCACAACTTCTCCCCCCCCTCACTTCTCCTATGCCCGCGGCTCCCCCCCACCCTCCGCACCCCCTCGTTCACAGAAAACCCCGGGCGGCCGCGATCCAACAGCAACCCGGTGGCGAATCGCGGCCTGGCTAAGCCGGTTTCTGTGGGAACGCCGGGCCAATCAGAGAAGAAGGTGGTGGTGAAGGATGCCAATCAGAGGAAACTGATGGACAAGAGCAACACGTGAGTTTTTAGACTTTAACGCAGCTTACATTAAAGAGGGCAATGCAGCACAGTGCGGCCTTTTAAGTCATTACAAGTAGGTTTTTGTTGTGCTAACGCAGTTATATTAGTAACGGTTGTACCCCATCTCATCTCATTGTCAGAACCGCTTAATCCTGTACAGGGTCGCGGTGAGCCAGAGCCTATCCCCGCAGACACAGGGTGCAAGGCAGGAATATACCCACGATGGGACGCCAGTCCATCACTGGGCACTGAGGGCAATTTAGTCTGCAAGCCAATTAACTTATGCAGCAGCATGTTTTTTGGACTGTGGGAGGAAACCGGAGTGCCCGGCAAAAACCCACACGGACACGGGGGTAACATGCAAACTCCACACAGAAAAGCACCCGAGCCGAGATTCGAACCCGGGACTTCTTGCTGTGAGGCGACAGCGCTATCCACTGGGCCACCGTGCCGCCCGTAACGGTTGTAATTGATACTCATTATTAAAGTGTAAATGCATTACATTATTCATTATATCTCAGCGATTTTCTAAATCACTAAACTTCAAAATAATTGCTGACCGATAACTACTGAGCATTTATGAGCTACCACATATGGAGTGACATTCCATAAATGTAAACAAAATCTAAAGACATTTCCATGCTATGAAGAAGGTCCTTTGCCCAAAACGTCACCTGTTGTACGTATGGTATATTTTCAGCTTTCCTAAAAGACCAGTTCTTAAGAGTAATTCTTAAACATCGAGCGTGAAAACCTAAATTAATGCTTTTTCTCTTTTCTTCCTGCTAAAGAGCCACCAAAAAGGTGAAGCCATGACACACGACGGACATTCCAAAATTACAGCACCGGCTCTTCCAAATTTTCTATACCGGAAATTCCCGACGCTGGCGTTTCGATCTGCCACCGAGAGAGGGTGTGGGGATGCGGCGACGCAAGGGTGGGGGCCACGGGGGTCACAAGGCCCTCGCAAGAGCGCCCTTCCACGTGCCTGCATTCAACTTTACACAAGCCCCCCCCATTCCCCCCGTGGACTTACCGTTAACGATCCTCGACATTTGTAACAATATCAAGAATTAAGTCACTAAAAAAACCTAACAACTCCCACATCGAGCACTCGTTGATTCAAAGGTTTTGTGTACAGTTTCCCACCGAAGATATTCAATTTATTGTAATGTTTAGGAGATTATTCAACTGTACCCCCCCCTGCAGTTCGAATGTTGTAGACGGTTGTGATAGCTGCACCGTTTGTTTAAAAATCTGTTCGTGAGTTTTTACCGACATTGGGCGCGATTCCTGCATCGCTCATCATTGCCGACTGCCTCACAGCGCTCCGAGTGGTTCTCGCTCTCTAGCAGTGCTCTTCACTAACTAATGCAGTGGTTGAACACTCGACACGGCTATGCTGATAGAGCAGCTATTGAGAGCAATTCTCAGCACACATCAATGTGTGACAAATATCCATCAATAATACATTACAAAAACAGCAACTGTGAACACCACAATCATTTACACGTAAAACTTGGAAAATGGCGCCATCCATTAACACATGATCCACATTTTTTACAAAATTATTTATAGCCTGTATAGCAACTCTACTGCTGGATAATAACTTTAGCATGCCGTATCAGTCATGGAAGTTCTAGTTACCAGCTTGGTTGATGTTAGCCATGACTGGGAAACGAACACACGTCGGTAGGTTCACGGCTTAATGCTTTAACCATTGCTTCAACAAGCCAACACCTTCAAAGTGTATGTTATATACAGTTGTTCATCTGGTGAAAACGCTAACTTTTTTAACAAGCGAGTAGTAGTTTTAACGGTGGTGGTGGAGATTATACTTAACCCTGGGCGAGTGTTCTCAATGCAGTGTTTTAGTTCGGGCGCTACCGCCAGACTAACATTCGGGAACTTATAACAGAGTGAGCAGCTGCACTGTCGTTGATGAAGCAGAAAGTGCCTTTATCTCCACATCTCTGTCCGTATGTTTAGTCATGAAAACTACACATGTTTCCCACAGTGTCCATGTCTTCAAGTCTGGCACTATGTCTCTGTTTTATTGATGGCCATACAGCGTCTCGCTGTCTCTGTCTCTGAGCATTGTCTTGTGTCTACGTTTAAGTTAAGGGAAACCCTCTCTGCCGTTTGCCCCCATTCTACTTGTGGCCTCTGCCCCACCCATTTCCATCCCTTGCCCTGCCTATATCTGGTCATTGACCTGCCTCCACTAAACAGATAGATGTTCGCCACCTCAGAGGGATTGTCGTGAAAATGTTTTTCGGTGATTTTAAAAGTTATCAACGTTTACAGAGTCCTTTGGGTCAGCGAGTGATGGCCTCAATATGCAAATCACTAAAGTCAAATGAGTAGTTAGTGCAACACAAAAACGTTACAAATGTGATTCGCACACCAGTGTGGCTTGTACAATTGTAAATTACCAAAAAGAATACACGCAGTATTTATAAGATTTTTTTTGTAAACCTGTGTATATAACAAACATGTGTATATTATTATTGTCGTGCATTAGGAAATTAAAGTGAGCGTTTTGAAGTGAGCTGTTGAGTTAGCAAGAATTCACACCACTTGATTTTTCTCTCAAAGTTTACTTTCACTATTTTTACTGAGCTCTCAATAAAACATCCTCTACTTTTTTCTTAATTTTATAAATATAAACTAATTTGTACAAAATTTGTGCACAGATTGGACACGTATGGTGGGTTTATAATTCACTTCACTGCTGTAAGCAGGCTTAATGGTGTAAACCTAGTGAGGCCTACACGCACGCACTATATGTACATACCGGCATGTACAATAAAGATAAAAGTATTACCTATACAGACCCTTGGGGCAAGTGCTCTTAGTGAGCACCTCTTAAAACTGTCATGGCACATCAGGGGGTGGTGTGGCCAGCACCATGCCTGGCTGCCTTAGTCTCCCCAGTGGTGATCACACCAGGTAACTAATTTACGGCCGTGTTAACAAACAGGATGACCAGGACCCGTTTAGACATCACTTGCCTAAGTTGTGAACCGTGCCTAGGAAGAAAACTCAGGTCTGTCCGGTTTGTAGTACAGTATTCTCACTACTACACCAACGTTCCTCACTACTAGTCGTACCGACTTTTGGGACAAGTGCCGTTAGCGAGTGCCTATCAAAGCAGTCACGGTACATGGGAGGGGAGAGGGAGGATGATGTGGCTCACATCGGACACTAAATTAAGGGCAAGTCAATCTATGGCAGTTTTGGGACCGGTTCAAGTATCACCTGCCACTGATGTCAGGGATCGAGACTTAGGTCGCCATGTTTGTAGTGGAGTGCACGAGCCGCAGCTCCCACTGCTCCACCCTACAGCTTGAATGCACGCGCACTCTCGTACTATCACACATACAAGCGTGGTTCTTGAAAATGAGTCTTAGGAATTTGCGACTCCTGCACACTGTTGGTGTGCTGCACCACGCCGTTGTAAAAATATTGTACATTGTAGAGAAATTTTAAAAACTGATATTAAATTTACAAGTTCTTTGTAAGCGACTAATGTCTTCACCAACAACAATAAAAGCATTTCACAATTAACAAAATAAACGAACCATAGTTATAAAATGTTTAAATGCGCACTGTGCTTTTGGAAAACATAATGACTCGACTGACTCGCAAGTCCTAAGGTTTATGAGCTTGGTTGCTATGGTTCTGTTGTCAAACAAGTAGTAGCATTTTACCAGAATTCTTTACAACCCCTTAATAGCTCGCTGTACAGCCAGCACTTGTGGTCATAAAAAACGCCCGAGAACCGCATGTAGTTCTGCGTATGTAGTTCTGCATTACCATGCGTGCCTGGTCTGGTATGGTGTGATACATGCTGCGATCTCTCAAATAAGCAACTATATAACTGGGTTCAGAAAAGTAACGTGAACTGAGTTTTGGGTTTAGTTGATTTTTAATAAAAGTGTAAATTTTCCCTCTTTATGCCGTTTTCATTTTGAGAAGTGCTCACGAGCTGTTCTTTCGGGATAGCCGCGTCGAGCATTCCTCTCCTTCGTGGCGTTTCCATTTTGCTCGTTGATACGTTTCTCTCCGACATGTTTTTGGGTCGTGCCACATGTACGATGTCCGACGTTTCGCTCCACGTACCGGGAGCTTCATCTTTACGAACCAAATGGAGTAATTACACTGTCTTCCTCGAGCTGCAGATGACGACCAAAATTTGATTTTGATTACAAGGTCGGTACGCATTACCGTTTGTGTCTGCACGAGATCTCCTGGTTTGATCACTGGTGTCAGGGTGAAAACGTGTCATGGTGATGGCCTGCGTCAGTATACGTAAAACGGTGGCAAGTGAAATCACCCGCAAGGGTGGGGGTTGCAATTTACAAGCAGAAACACATTGAGAGAGGGCTGATGTTGCTATGGTGTGGACAGTGCGAGACGAGCATAGAGAAAATGTTTTGCTTGCAATTGGACACGTTCACAAGCGCTTCGATTGGCACAAGTCATGGTCGTGATTAAATTTTAACAATCGGTTGAGGTTAAGCGGTGATATCGAACGAATGTAAATTGAAATTCATCAATTGAGTGGTATTTGCTTGATCGATGCATGTATCGTGGGATCTACGAATCAGAGGCTCGTTATTCACGTGTAAAGCCACCCCTACGGGACCTTCGCTTGGTCCCAGTCCATCCCAAACTGAGCGCAGCAATACAGGAATGCAAGGACCCCAAGGGTTGTCCATGGCCAGCCTGCAAAAAAAGAAAAAATATCATGTATATGCTGTAAAAGTACACACAAGACATAGTCACTAAAGAATGGTATAATCCAATACCCAGACAAAGTTTTACACACAATATTTCTGTGGATTGGGACCCATTCGTTAATTACTCATGATTTGTACTTTCTTAATCCTTTACACGGTCATGGGGGGCTGGAGCCTATGCTGACTGATACAGGGCACAAGGCAGGACAATGTTTAGAATGGGACATCAGTCCAACAGCAGGCATTTAGTCAGCAGACTAATTAACCTACGGCGATGGACTGGCGTCCCGTCGTCGGGTGTATCCCTGCCTTGCGCCCTGTGTTTCCGGGATAGGCTCCGGCTCACCGTGACCCTATATAGGATTAAGCGGTTTCAGATAATGAGATGAGATGAGACTAATTAACCTAAGTAGCAGCATGTATCTGGACTGGTGGGAGGAAATCAATACACGGCCAAAAGGCACGAGAACAGGAGGAGAACGTGAAAACTGCACACAGAAATGCATCCCAGCCAGGAATCGAAGCTGAGACATTCTTACTGTGATGCGGTAGTGCTATTCACTATGCCACCACGTCACTCTGCGAGGGCCCTGTGCTCACATGCTTCAGAGCAGGGATTTTCAACCTCTTGCACATCAAGGCTCACTTGGCCAACTTGGGTCTGGCGACCCACCGGTTGAGAATGGTGGCCATAAAGCCAGCGTTGCCCGTTCCAGTACCTTGGAGGAAAACTTTGTCCCAGTAAATCGCTCCAACGGCTGTGCCGCTCAGAAACACGAGGTTGGACAAGATGACCATGGCCGTGGAGGCACCGGCGAAAACGCCATGCAGCCGGCGCTTGCCCAGCGGGGAGAGGCAGCCACCCTTGTGATACACACGTGGCGCACACAAACACGCACACATGCACATCCATTATCATCATCAGCCAGGTTCTGTCTACGACCGGATTAGGCCTCCCCAAGTTGTCTCCACTTCTCGTGGTCTCACAACGTGATAATCTTGAGAGATAGATGTTCATTAATACAGCAGACAGTACCCAGTGAACTTGCAAGCTCTAGATGCAAAAGTCTGAACTGAACAACATAACAACCCATGAAACCAAAGGGCAAATAATGTTACGGCAACACTGTGTAAATTAATCATAAAGGTAAACAGTAACTAATCTAGCATCTGCAAACAAACTGATTTGCCATGTCATAGAAATAATCGGGTTTTTGGGGGGAAGCTCTGAAAAATGGGAGAAAAATATTTCAAAACGGGTACACCCTTAGCTCAAAAAATTGGTATTGTGGGGGAAGCTGGGACCCCAGTAGACTGTGTAAATTAATCATAAAGGTAAACAGTAACTAATCTAGCATCTGCAAACAAACTGATTTGCCATGTCATAGAAATAATCGGGTTTTGGGGGGGAAGCTCTGAAAAATGGGAGAAAAATATTTCAAAACGGGTACACCCTTAGCTCAAAAAATTGGTATTGTGGGGGAAGCTGGGACCCCAGTAGACATGAAACGTTGGACTGGTGAATGTTTCCTGGGACACGAGGTGTTTTTGTGGGGGTGGCGGTACGGCAGAGCTGGTTTATTGGGATTCACAGGAAATATCACTGCCAGGCTAAGAGCAAGCTACACCACCGCTAGCCACCGAGTGGGGCGGCGAGCGAGTGAGTGAGCGGGCGAGCTTGTGAACCCACCAGCGAGAGTCGCTCGGCGGAGGAGAGGGCACGGCCCAGGCCCGTCTCCACGGTGACGCCAAGCCAGTTGAGCACGGCCCAGAGCAGCAGGTAGGCCCTGGCGCCGTGCCAGAAGAAGACGTAGAGGAAAACGGCGCCACACGAGACAGCGCGGCGGAGAGCGCCGCCTTGCGAGCCGCCCAGCGGCACATACACATACCTGCGGTGCCGAAGGCCTCGCGCATCAGCGGCAACACGAGACGAAGACGCAAGAGGCTTGCGGAACATTTGCACTCGCGGGGTGGTGACAATGATTTTATACACTTGGTAATCCAGCACTCCATATATAAAGCACCAGATAGGGTGGCATTCCACATGCTTTCAGTGTTCCTATTGACTGGTCTTGTCCTGTTACAACTCTTCACAGGATCTCACCAATCAGTTTTCTGCTGTTCTCTCGGCTCAGACCTGATCGCATAATCGCCATCTAGTCAGCACAAATCTGGCCTAGGCGGCCATAGGCAATCATACATTTCTTATATCGCAAGGCTATCGCGAACGCAAGGTGGGTGCAGTGTTTTACGCAGTCTGTAATTTGTTCACAGTAGGAGGCAATGACTGCAACTTGGCTTTAGTAGTTTGTGGTAGTTTCTCATATGTTGCAAATTTGGATCATGGCACCAGCACACAATGGTCTACTCGTTTAAAATAACGCCAGAACTCTGACATTATTACAGTGATGACCAGGGCAGCCTGTCAGATTGCCATTGTAGAGCATTGAAATAATGAGCAAATGTGTTACCGCTAGACCGTGTCACCACCCCAGCTTTGAGGGGGATATGAGACAGAAAATTTAGAGACCTAAATGATCATACAGACATTAACAATGACAGAGATGTAAAGATGCGCAGACACAAGACACAGAGATGGGTACGAAACAATGAAATGCATATTTAAGATACGAGCATTAACATAGCGACAGAGACTCCATATAATTAAACATAGTAATTGATACCAAGACGCTAACAGAGAAAAACCCGCAGAAACCCAGACACAAGAGTCAACCATGCAGACAGCTGCACAGACACACAAAAAAAAAATAGACACAAACAGGGCAAAAAAATAGACACACGGACACAATACTCGAAAGTCTGTCTGCACACATGCATATAAGCAGACAAAATTGTCACACAGACGTCGACTAGAGAATGCATACACATACTGTAAAACAACTGCAACCAACATTAATCATTGCTGAACATCAACAAAAAATATGGACTTACATCAACTACAGATGCCCAACATTTAAAACCCATTTTAAATAAGCGACATTAATTAAAAGGGCAAATTTAAAACAATGAAGGAATAATAGCTACCATTAGTATACAATTACATGAAAAAAGCATTAATTTCAAGACAAAACGAGAAAACAATTAGAGCAACAAAACAATTATCTAATTATTTTTAATAAATCCGAATATAAGTTAACAAGCATGAAGTATTTGTAAAGTAAACAAAACGGCAAGGATGATGACAATAATATTGATGATTGCTTCGAAAAGCTGCTCTCGGGACAGCCGCGTCGATGGCTCTCTCCTCTCGCGACGTTTCACCTCACACGTTAGCGGCATCCTCAGGCGTAGGCGTAGGATGCCTCTAACGTGTGAGGCGAAACGTCGCGAGGAGAGAGAGCCATCGACGCGGCTGTCCCAAGAGAGCAGCTTTTCGAAGCAATCATCATGCATTGAGCCGTGAAAACCAACATCATGACAATAATATTGGTGTTAGCAATTAATAAATGAACGTCTTAGTACAAAAGCAAACGTGAACAGAATGGTTATTATTAACGGTAAGACAGATGATCACTTTAATCCATCTGTATGTGGGTGAGTGACGATTAATGCAGACGTCAGAGTTGGCGATGTCCGATTGATGCAAGGGCAAGAGTCTGACGTCACTGTGTCTTACCTCAGCAGCCACTTGTGAAGTCCAACGTCAAAATTTCTGGGAATTTAAGAACAGGAGAAAAGAGGCAAGGTTCAGATGGAGCAATCTTCAGTAAACGATATAAACGTCTGAATGGACGACCACTGTTCTGATGAATGTCTCATCTCATCTCATTGTCAGAAACCGCTTAGTCCTGTACAGGGTTGCGGTGAACTGGAGCCTATCCGGGCAGACACAGGGCACAAGGCAGGGATATACCCACGAAGGAACGCCAGTCCATCACCGGGCATTGCGGGCAGTCTGAAAGCCAATTAACCTATGCAGCAGCATATTTTTTGGACTGTGAGAGGAAACCGGAGTGCCCGGCAAAAACCCACACGGACACGGGGAGAACATGCAAACTCCACACAGAAAGGCACCCGAGCCGAGATTCGAACCCGGGACCTTCTTGCTGTGAGATGACAGCGCTACCCACTGGGCCACCGTGCCACCCTCTGATGAATGTGCTTTTTTATTTAATTATCATTGTTTTGTGTTTTTCCCTGGCAGTTTGTTCCAAACGTGCAATCATCACATGGCAAGTAGAAACAAGACAACAGACGATTCTTTGTTTTGTGTACGTTTCCTCCCAGTTTTATCCCTCGTGCGTTATTAGTGGCATGCCAAGAACTGAAGAATCCATCTTGAAAGCTCACTTAGCAGGGCATCATGATCGTCCCTCGTGCGTTGCAGAGAATAAGCCACTAAAGAGATTTATCACAGTACATTTCCAGAAACTAACCTCTTATTCTGTGTATATGATGAATCATACTTTCAAACATTTTTTTCTGGTGGAATTTATCCATATAAAAATCAAATGTAATATGAGAGTATATTTTGTGCCATCATTTCTGACCAGGCTGAGGCCATTTAACTCATTACATGCACAAACCTCATTTCTCAAGGGTGGTTACCCAGTTTTAAACCCAGGAGCTCAGTGGTGCTGACTCAGCACTCTGACCGCTAATCCATCTGGCTGCCAAATCTACGCACTTGCCTTCACCAACTCAGTGTTGGGAGGCCGTCACCTAGCAGTTGAATGACAAATGGGCTGTGGTGGTGGCAGCGCCAGTTAAGATGGGTTATGTTTTGGGCTACGAAAGGATGCCACTCCTCTGTCGGGAGCTGAACCGGTACCGTCTACACCTCTGTGGGATACAGGAGGAATGAACGGGGCATGGGAACATGGTGGTGAGGTGTGGGAACCTGAGTCCGAGACGACTGTGGGCTCACCTCCCTATAAATGAGAGGCGAGGGATGGTGGTGATGGTGGCTTACACTCTCACTGAAGATTGACATTAGTGGAGGGATGCAGGCAAGGCCAATGAGTCAGATGCCTTCTATGATTTCCTGTCCAAGTTGTTTGCTATAGTGGCCCTTCGGGATAGAGCCATCCTGCCCGGTGACTTTAATACTCGAGTGGGTCATGATGCAGACATCTGGGTTGGAGTGATTGGAAGGCATGTGTCAGATCAGCTCAACAACAACAGTTGGAGGCTGCTAGACGTCTGTGCAGCTCATGGGCTTGTGATAACCAACACGCTGTGCCGTCATCGGCACATCACACAACATGTCCTTCACACCAGGACCTACCGAGGAGCTGATCTGACCTCTGACAATCGGCTTGTCATCTCTAAGATCTACCTGTCATTCTTCCACGGCATTGGTCGGCGTCCACGAAGAACCCAATTGAACCCATAGTGGCCTGGTATCGGCTATCTGATGAAAGCTGTGAGAATTTCATCATCATTTACAGCTGGGGCAGACATCGTCCCCCACTCCTGATGCCGAGAGGAAATAGGCGAGGTTTAGGGCTGTGGCTCAAGAAACTGGAATGGCTGCACTGGGTACACGGTCCAAACCTCCCCAGAAACACTGGCTGATGGAGATGTTCAAGCTAGCTGAGAAAAAACGGCAGGCCCACTCCCACTGTTTGCAACATCCCACGCCTGAGAATGAGGAAGTTTACCACAGCCTTCGCTCGGAGATTCAGAGAGCTGTGCGGCATTGCAAGGATGAGTGGTGGTCGCGGGCTGCTGAGGAAATGGCGCCTGCCTAGGTAGCCCATGATCAAAAATCACTTTTTAACTCTATAAAAAGATTGACTTGCAACGCTGCACCAATTACCCTTGTTAAAGGGGAAAATGGTGATCCGATGTCAGACCCCCAAGAACAAGTCCGCAGATTTGCAGAGTATTTCTGTAAGGTCTTGGGGGAGAGGAACCCCTCCAGCAAAGATAACATCATGGGACAACATGGGGGTGACCCTGCTGGGGCTGCAGTACCTCAGATAATGAAAAAAGTAGCCACAACCTGTAAGTGACTGGCAGAGGTGCCAGCTATAGAGGAAGATCGTAAGACGATCTAGAGTCTGAGACCATGAAAAGTACTAGGCAGACATGATCTTCCAAACGAAATGCTGAAGGCAGGTGGTGCTTGTCTGCAGACTGCCCTACATGACATTACTAAAGCGTCTGGAGCACAGGAAGGGTCCCGCAGGAACGGAAGGATGCCCTAGTGGTCCCTCTCTTTAAGAAGGGGGGCCGCACTGATTGTAATAACTACAGAGGCATCTCACTCCTCAGTGTGCCGGGAAAGATCCTAGCAAGGATCATTCAACATCGCCTCGCTGGGCACGCTGAGGAGAGGCTTGCGGAACCCCTATTTGGTTTCAGGCCAGGGCGGTTTTGCATAGACACCATATTCTCTGTCCAGTTGCTAAAGCAGAGATGTAGGAAATTACAAAAGAACCTGCATCTTGATTTATTGACCTGGTCAAGGCCTACATTTACCATCAGTAGACTAGGGCTGTGGATTGGTCTTCGTGCTTTTAGGATCCCTGACACCCTGCTCACCGTCATTAAGGACATTCATAATGCTGGTCAGGCCCGGGTGAAGCTACGATACTGGGATTCAGAGCCTTTCTCTGCTCTCCTTGGGGTGCAAAAGAGATGTCCTCTGGCTCCTACATTATTCAACATCTTTTTTGACCACAAAGTTCGAGAGGCTTTCCATGTATGTTCTTGTGAAATATCCATCTGGTACACGTACAATGGGAGGCTGATTGATGCCCGGTTGTGACAAAGAGAAGTCTCCATATTGGCCAACCATGTTATCTATGCAGACGATTTGGTGATTACTGCTTATTGAGGACTTTGAGGCTCTGCTGTTGCACCTGGAACATGCCACAGAGAGGTGGAGCCTTACCACCAGTCCCACCAAACCAAACACCTGTCTGGGTATTTGGTGCCACCGAATACTCCACCCCCTCAGCTCTCCATGAGTGATGGGGCAGTTGTGGAGAGAGTGGATAAGTTTTCATGGCCGGTTCCGGTATTGCAGCGGAGGTCTCGCTCCGAATCAGTCGGGCGGCATTATCGTTTCATCGACTACGTAACGCTATGTGGAAGCTGCCTGGTCTATCGCTCCACACGAAGCTTCGGGTCTTCTCAGCTGCAGTCATGCCCTCTATTCTCTATGATTGCGAAAGTGGATACCCCTGGCGGAACATCTGCACCATTTCGACACTTTTTGGCTGGTCTGCCTGTCATCCATCCTGGCTTTAACTAGGTTGGATTGTGTGAGGAGCTCACAAATTTTAAAAAGATCTGGATAAAGTCCCATTGGTGAGCTCTTCCAACAGGGGAGGCTGCGGTGGTTGGGTCATGTCGTCTGTATGCCCAGCGACCGCATGCCCTTGCAGTTACCACTTGGTCAGATAGAGGGGGCTAAACAGGCATGGCACGGGCTACAGAAGAGATGGACTGATGTGGCACAGAAGGGCCTGGAGCTGGAGTGGATTTGCTGAAGACTGGTACCAGCGGTGTCAAGGGTGACCTTTGTGGAGGAGGATCATGAAGGACGTTATGGGGCACTTGGAAGGCAGTTACCCTCCAACAACAACGGACGGCGGAGGAGTGGCGCTGACAACAATGAGCAGAGCACTGCGTGGCTAAAATACAGCCAGTTGGCACAGTAGGGAACATAGGTGGTGCATCTGTTAGTCATCTCAGTCAGGCAACCGATAACACCTAGGTCTGTCCCGTGACCTGCCAGCGAGCCTTCGACATTTCACTTGTCTTCAAGGTGCATATGGCCTGGCACAGGCGCCGTGGTGATGTCATCGCCACTTGGTGGTGAATGACGGTTGTTGTTGTTGTTGGTAGATGTGGTTAGTGGTGGTGGCAGTGATGGCGGGGGCCAGAGCGGCAGTGGTAGTGTTGGTAGTGGCAGTGGCAGTGGTGGCAGCCGTGCGAATAGTCGCGGCGGTGGTGGTGGTAGATTTTTTGGGGGCAATGGTAGCGGTGGTGACAGTTATAGTGGTGTCGGTGGTGGCGTTGACGGCGATGAATTGGGTCCCACCTCCACATGTCGGAGAAGCCGTGTGTGATGCTCACGCAGCGTGGGAAGGGAGGAGGACAGACGCCGTCCAGGTGCATGGCGAGGCTGGGCACCCCGAACAGCACCAGGTACTTCACGTAGAAGAAGCTGACGTGCGCAATGGCCAGGCAGGCTGCATGGGGCAACGCACACAGCTGGAGTAAAGCTTTGCACACCAGTGCTGCTTTAGCGCGACCTGTGTCCAATTTTATATTTGGGCGTTTGTAGAAAAAAACCCGGAGAAAACCTACTTTGCACAAAGAGGTAACATTCAAAGCTGTGGTCTACCGTCCTGCCGCAATCCTTCAGTCACCGCACATGAAGCTCATGCTATAGGGGTGACAGTAACCTAACTTTCTTACCCACACAGTCGTATCAAACCTCCCTTTCCACTATACTGTACTAAATGATTGAGCTCCTTTTTTCCAGTATGCTGCTCCGAACCATACCAGCTTTCACCTCTGCCTCGCGGGCGATGAGGCGGCCTTGCAGTAATGCGACCGCCGCTCGCCACAACGACTCGCAGTTGAAATCCAGTGGCCACCCTGTACAACCGTGCGGGTCTGCCAACCGTTAAGGGACACAACGTGGCGTCTGCTCCGCAAGTGGGTGGTAACGATCCCATGACGTCATGCGCAAATG
Organism: Mordacia mordax; assembly: GCA_036362905.1. NCBI lineage: Eukaryota > Metazoa > Chordata > Hyperoartia > Petromyzontiformes > Petromyzontidae > Mordacia > Mordacia mordax. The sequence goes on from JAZEWT010000013.1 coordinate 10,587,489, forward strand.
TAACAAAAATGTTTACATTTTTTAAGCCCATTTCATCCCAAAGTCACAAAGTGCTCCACAAAACTAAGACGCGGAAGAATAAGAAAAACAGCACCGAAGCTGATAAACACTGCAAATTATAAAAATAAAACCCCACAGCAGGTTATCTTAACAATAATCTCCGGCCTCGCACATATCTCCTGCAGCGCACCGCGTGCTGTACCGAGAGTGACGCTGGGCAGAGAGGCGAGCAGCTCCTCGTGCTGGTGCAGCGCCGAAAAGTAGCCGAGGTGCAGCAAGAGCTCTGCCAGTGCCCACCAAGCGGCCACGCGCACTGCCAACCAGGGCAGCCGGGGCAGCTGAGGCAGCTGAAGGCCACCGCTTTGTACCTTGCCCGGCTCAGACAATGGCCGCTCGCACTGGGACAAAAGTAACAAAGGTCCCCAAACAGCTACACAAATGTGCACACTGTTGTGGTGACTACTGTTTGAGAACAGCTACTAAGACCACTGTGGAGCGTGAAAGAGTTGGTGTGGCTTGGTCATCCAGTCATCGGCAAGTCCACTTAGCTCCAAGTCCTGCTCCGCATCACTCCAAACCATGCCTGTTTAACCTCCTCGCTATGGCCAATGAGAATAACTTGTGCGTGCGATGACTGGGCGTACGGGCACGTGTGCGCGTGTCTGCGCGGACGCTTATACGCACAGAAAGACGACAGAGTAACCACACAGAAACGGAACAACCAGATACGCCATTCATAACCAAGCGCCGGTGATGTCACCGCGGCACACGTGGGCGGCTCGATGCACTCTGACGCCATGTGAAGCGTCCACAACTCGCTGCTGGCAAGTCACAGGACAGACTCAGATGTTCTGGGTAAACTGATTTAACTCACACGAACAAAGATTCCCTGTACAGCATCAACAGAGTATACGGTCAAGTGCTGTTAGCGAGCACCTTTTCTTGCCCGCACATCACAACAGGGGTGGGTGGCCAGCACTGCACCAGGCTGCTTTTGTCTTCAGAGTGATGATGTTTACACGCTGCATCAGGTACTCATTTGAGGCTGGGTCAACCTAGCGGAGGCCCAGCACTGCTTCAGAAAATCGTCACCAGTGTTGGCCGTGAGTGAGATTCAAACTCGGTGACACGCAATAACAACAACCACCGTTCGCACTTAGTACTGGTGACATCACCACGGTGCATCTGCCAGGCCAGGTGCACTTCAAAGTGTCAAAGGCTTGCTGACAGGAGGTCACAGGACAGACCTAGCGGCCATGGCCTGACTGAATAAGATGACCCCACACACACATGCTCACCCAAGCCATAAAGTTGCAGTAACTCATGATCGGACCATTGTGGAGTGGCGGGTAGTAGAAAGTGTAGACCAGCGGCCAGAAGAGCGAGGGGACTGCGGTTGGGCGAGTGGTCTGCATAGAAAGCACGGGACGAGGCTCCGCCTGCTGCCCGGGCACCAGGGGATGGGCATGGGGCCGCACGGGCGGGCACGGAGGTCGATCGGGCTGGCGGCACAGCTCGAGGCTGAAGCTGGTGCAGCGCAAGTTGGTCATCGCGAGCGTGAAAAGTAGCAGGAAGTACTCGTTCTCAGACTCATACCAGCCCTGATAGGAAGGCAGGAAGAAGCAGGGGAGACAACGGTGACCAAGGGGTTTTAAAAGATGTTGGCACGGTCTCTGTCATTGGTCGCATTCTAACCATGGATCGAAGGTAAACCCGAAGTAGGCTGGATGCAGTGCGCCAGGCAAATGTTTTCTGGGTCACCGATCCAGATGAATCTGAAATGAAGCTCTAATTGCCATAATTGTCCCCATCAGGCAGCAGCGAGCACATCATTATTATTGCTTCCAACAGTGAGATAGATGTTTATTATTACAGCAGAAATAATGCAGTGAGCTTGTAAGAGCCAGATGCAGTATTCCTGTGACAATACAAACGTACACAACAATCATCGTTAGCAACGCATCAGAAACCATATCATCACCATCTCCACAGTTGTCCACGTTATCATACAGATACACTGATTGCCTACGTTAATAACAATGTTGCTCAGTAGATCAACTGCAGCTCAGGGAGTCGGCGTGGCTCGTAGGGGGTTTCCTGCCTTCGGAAGGATGTCACAGCAGCCCGCATTCGCAAAAAAACCTGAGTGATTGACCACAAAGTAGTCAATCACAACCTCTAGCCAATTAAGAAACTTGGTTGACTACTCGTAAAGTACATAATTTTACACCTCCTCCTGCACCTTCCCTCTCACCTGCGTATGGCTCCAGTGAACGACATGAAGCCCGGCGAGGAGGCCTAGGCTTGTGAGCCAGCACAGCGCCGGCCGGCGTGGCTGTGCTGCCGTGTATGACGCCAGCACGTGCACCAGCACGAGAGCTGTGCCCCAGGCGCCCAGCAGTACCACGCAGCACGCCAGCCCATACGCCAGCCAGCCCCATGGGCGCAGCTGTGGGCGGTGCATGCACAGACACCAGCGTTTGTGTTTGCCAATAGCAACTGTGCTGGATGCAGTGAGTTTCGTAGCAGCAGCAGCAACCATAGTTGTAGCAACAACTGTAGCATTGTAACGATGTAGGTTTTCACGGCTCTATGTGTGAGATGTATGATTGCTCTCCATAGTTGTTATTTTGGGAGAGTGTGCCGAGTGTTCCTGCTCGCTCCTCCAGGTATCCTGAAAGAACAGCTTTGGAGGCAAATCCTTACCAAATATCAGCAGCAGCCACTGAAACAGCAGCAGTAACTGTATCGGCAGCAGAAACAGTTGCAGAAGCTGTCGTGATTGTAACAGCAACAGCAACCGTGGTTACAGAAACAGCAACAATAGCAACAACTGTAGCAGTGGCAAACGCGACAGCCATAGCAGCAGCTACATAAGTTACAACAAACTCTAGCAGCGGCAACGATACCGACACAACACAACTTATAGCAGCAGCGGCTGGGCAACAGGAGCTGTAGCAGCAGCAACTTCAGCTGCAGCAGCATTAGCGACTGCAACAGCAGCACAACGGAACGGAGGTAGCGCGATTGAGTCAGAGCGAACCTGCGGAGCGGAGCGCGAGACGAGTTGAGAGAGAAGCACGTGGCCCAGCAGCATCCCGAGCAATCGCGACGAAGCCCAGTGGGACCAGAACGTCCACTCAAAGTCTGTGGGGTCCTGGACCAATGATGGTAATGTTGCAGTAGTAATAACACGGTCAGTAGGCTCATGATACATACATTGGGTTGTGTGTATGATTCGTGATTGGTTTGAGGTTTAGTGCACATAACGGTTTGGCCAAATGTATATTCGAAGATACCCTGAACCGTCCAACATGGCCACACAAATTTAATTGTTATTTTTGCGAACAATGTAATGGCACGCAAATTACTATTGTGACAGCTCTCCAGAGAGTTGAGGAACGATTCTGACAATCAAATTTATAAGTTAGACACACGACGATTTCACGTAAAACTGTGCCAAGCATATGCGGGACTGAATGCAGCAAGGACAAACTCTACACGCCCAAACTTGCCTTCTTGAATTCCCACACGCAAAATCCCTTATCCAGCTCAAACTCAGCATGCAATTCCTCCTCGTGTTCTGAAAATAAATGACAAGTTTTCTTTAAACCGTGATTGTGCGTTTCGCTTTAAAATGATGTAGATATTTCTTACATCCCTGTGTCAATCTACTTTTAAACGAAGATCACCCCAGGCGGTGTTGGCCATGGGAATTGTTTTCCTATACTGTACTCCATCACGAATCAGTTTCAAACATTATATCACAGAACACTAATATTAGCTGTGGTCAGAAATCAAATACAGGTCGCCAATCTCATAGGGCAGTCCGTGAACCACTGCCTCACCATTCAACCCTTAGGATTAAAAATTATGAACGACAACAAAAATTATGCCAATCATGGTGGTTGATTTAATGATTGCAGTAATTACGTCAATCGCCAAGATGGTCATGATGACGACCAACTTAACAGCAAACCTGTATTGATGTAAATTCACATAGCTCGAAGAAGCCTGATGATGCCTCCAACGCCGGAGATGAAACATCATCAGAAGTCTGATGATGCCTCCAACGTGGCAGGTAAAACATTGTAAAGCAGGGAGGAGGAACACTCGACATGGCTATCCTGAAACGACAGCTCTTGGGAGCAATTATCAACAACAATGATGCAGAAGACAATGACGACAATGAAAATCACCGCGGGACACCAGGTGAACGATGTAGAAGGCGTACACGTGTCCAGCGATGGCGATCAGCAGACACAGGGCACGCTCTGTAGCCGGCAGTGGGGTCACTGTGCGCCGCAGAGGCCCCTGCACCACGACCGGCGGCACTGAGTGCTCCGAGCGGAGGCACTCCGGTCCATAGTGGGGCGACCTGGGACGGCCCCGGCGGGGCCTCTCACTTCCACCGCTGCCCCCGAGGCCGCTGTGACCGCCGTAACCCTGTGCCTCAGTCCTCGGCATTTCGCCAATCATCCTATTCACCACGTCAGATGTCGACATTGAATAACTCACTGTTTCCGGAGTCGACAACTAGGATGTTTCCATGGCCAGTGGCCACATCCCCTTTCTGCAGTCGACTGGCGACCTTGAAAACATAGTGAGAAATTAACCTCCTGGATGTCGGGAACGGAATGTGAGAATGGCCAACTGTGTGTCCCCCACCACCGCTATAGATCAATCTTCACAGTCGTGTTTGCGCAGCGAGAATATTTAACAAAAATGTGCCACGGACATTCCCTGAGTGGAAACTTAAGTTGAAAAAATGAACAGGGGAAGCAGGGTCCCGGTGCCTCAAGATGTCAAGAGCACTGGGCTGGGACTTCTGAGAACTTGGGTTTGAATCCACCAACTGCTGATAATTATTTGTGGCATTTTGCCTCCCACGTTGAAGGCATCGTCAATCTCTAAAAGGCTGATCAAGCTTCATGAATGAGTAGGAACGCTCGACATGGCTCTCAAAAAAAAAACAGCTTTTGCGGCCAGTTGTGAAAAATCTACGAAAATAAATTACCCTCACTGTACTCAAAACATCTGTAATGCTATGGCTGTCACGTACCCCATACCCAACAACAATGTGGCATAGAGGCCCGCATTGGTGCACCCCGAGACCACGAATATGGGTTTTAGACCAGGACCCTCGGTAGGAGGGATACACTTCCATGGTTTTTTTCCAGAGAGCGGGAATTTGTTCGCTCAGGGGCATCGCCAAGGGTCAGGTTCCAGCGAGCGCGGTTGTGCCCAGAGCCAGCGAATCTGCCGTGTTAGGGACGGGGGGGACTGCTCTCCCCGTGTCCGCGTGGGTTTTCGCCGGGTACTCCGGTTTCCTTGATTGGCTCGTAGACTAAAATTGTCCCGCAATGCCTGGCGATGGACCGGCGTCCCGTCGTCGGGTGTATTCCTGCCTTACGCCCTGTGTTTCCGGGATAGGCTCCGGCTTCACCGTGACCCTATATAGGATTAAGCGGTTTCAGATAATGAGATGAGATGAGACTGACTAGTCAGCAGCGGAGATACTGGTGGGGGAGTTGAGATGATGGGGGGTGGCAGGAGGACCAATGGGAGACGGACACGGTAACAACAGTCTACTCTAGACGAATGAGAGGGACGAGGGCAGGCAGTTTGGAGAGTCGGTGGAGGGGCGGGGGAAGCGGCCGCCATTTGGTAGGTGAGGGGACTGCTTGCAGTCGGACTAGATGGCGGTGGAGAATAAAGTTGTCTACATCGCTCGTGTGTACTGTAAACGTATCGTGCTGTGTGAGTGGGGAACGGTGGGCACAGCGATTAGCACGTGTGTGAGCGGAGAGCAGTGGCACAGCGGTTAGTGCGTTGTGTGTGGGGAGATGTGGCACAGCAGTTGGCTTCTGTGAGTGGGGAATGGTGGCACAGCGGTTAGTACGCTATGTGAATGGGGAGTGGTGGCGCGGCAGTTAGCAAGCTGTATGTGAGCAGAGAGCAGTGGCACAGCAGTGGGCACGCTGTGTGAGTGTGGGGAGCGGTGGCGCCACGGTTGGCGCACTGTAAGTTGGGGGGAACGTTGAGCACGCACACGGGGAGCGCTGCGTGGTTAGCGGTGAGCGCGGTAGTGCAGCATCTAGGGCGCGGGGTGCGTGTGCACATAGACAGTGGACACCAGTGCCATCATCACGCCGCAGCACACGCTAGGCTGGCAGAGGCCACGGTCAGGATGGAGCACGGAGAGGTGCAAGATGGTGGGTCACCCCCGAGCGTCCTCCCAGCGGGACAGGAGCGAGGGGCTGTGGTGAGCGACCCCTACAGATGAAACAGAGGGACTTGGGGCAGCCACCCCTGCACATCATTACATTTGGTTCTGCTTTTAGTTTGGCTTAATGACGGCTGGAAATTTTAAAATATACATGTTATTTTCATAACTGCCCAGGGATGTAAACATTTGGTTGTATTTAAATTGTGCCCACTCGAAGATTGCTAATATTTTGTTGTGAAAACTTGTGCCACATTTTGTTTTTCTCGTACTTACCCAAGTCCAACTTTGCAAATGTAACATTAACGTGACGAGAAACAAAAACGTGACTGCTATAAAGAGAGAAGAATCACATTATTTCCCTATTATTATTTAGAATGATCTAGTTAGTGATGGTGGCAACAAAACATCGACCTTTTCAGATTTCACGCCGCTCCGGAGAGACGCGCCGCATAGCAACTGTGCTCACGATCGTGACACGGATGTCAACACCAAACCCACCGGCTCAACCACGCATCCACGTGTCTTCAATTGGAGGCGGATCGCGAGCTGCGGCCACAAGGTGCCGCTAATGCGTCATGAATTAACGTCAGATCTTCACGGACTTGGCGAGAACTGTACGGTACAGTACTTCCTGTGATGGGGGGCGAAACACGACTTTATAAAACAGTGTTGATATTGCATTAATTATTACTCAGCAGTTTGATTACATATGTTTAAATTCGTAATAAAAATACAAACTGCTTAATCAGTACTTAGACTCATTCCGCTTTATAATTATACTACTTTATCACTACGGTCCAGGCCTTTGTCATCAAATATTGGGTTAAAGGCCTCTCCCCACGTCGTGTCGGTCACAGACGAAAGTTGCTTGACCACGCTGGTCACTGCGAGTTTGGATGGAAGGGAGTTAGCCCCTAGGAATCGAACTCGGGTTCACTGCGTCCATACCCGCGGTGCGCTAACCACCGCTCCACCGCTCCCTGCCACTCATCTCGAATACAAATCACGGTTATTAACAACACAACGCATGAAAAACCATGTTAACTAATTACCTGACATTCCATGCATGCATGTATTTACATGAAGAGATGTTCTGGGTTGGTGATTGTTGTTACTTGCCTACGAGTCCGCAGCACGTCGCTTTGTCATCAACATCATCACGATAGCCCTCATCACCACCACCATCTGCATCTTCACCAATCGAGATGTCTCATCTGCGGTTGCGGCTGATGGTGGTGATTATGGTGATGAGTGCCAATCCGCTGGTCGTATCTTCGCATTATGGTGCGATGTACACGCCTCTCATCGCCATTGGGAGAGCCACGGGGACGGAATTAGATGGGAAAGGGGGGGACAGGGTAGTGTTTGAGTGAATCGTGGGAGGGAATGAGAGATGTTCGGAGTGGTGGGGGTGATGGGATGTGAAGGATGGAGGGGATGAGATGGAAGTAGGAGGGAGGGAATAGGATCGAAGGAGATTTCGAAATCAGGGGGGGATGAGATGGAGGGAAGTGCTGGAGATAGAGAGGTAAGGGATGAGATGGAGTGGAATAAGGCGGTTGAAGGGATGGGAATGAGGGAGGGGGTTGAGATGAGAGGGGATCAGATAGGGAGGGAATGCGATCGTGGAATCGAGGAGATTATTAAACTTTAATGATGGTGAATGTGTGATTACGATGCTGCGGTGACACCATGATGATGGTGGTTTTGAAAATTGATGATACCATTAGAACGTGCCCGTGTTGATAGTAACACCATGTTAATGGTAAGGAGAGACAAGAGATGCTTAATAGTGCCAAGTAAAACTGTCTTGAGAAAGATATTGAAGTTGCGAAGGCAGTCCAGAGTCTAGGTGTGACTTAATTTCTCACTCATTTTCGAGACACACATCAACAAGGTGAAGAAGGTGGCCTATTTCCATCTCAGAAACATAGCCAGACTGCGCAACATGCTGTCACCCTCTGATGCTGAGAAGCTAATACTTTTATTTTTTTTATTTTATCGTTTATTTTAGGTCCTTCTCTAAATTATAGCCATTATTTGACTCATCAAACATCAGATGTTGTTGTTGACGTGCCGTTCTCTCCACATCAACAAAAATAAACAAAAAAAGTTATTGTTTTTGATTTTCTGTTCTTATGTCGTTGTTGCTGACATGCCGTTCTCTCCACACCTCTGTGCAGCGCTTTGTGACCCTCGGGTGAAAAGCGCTCTAAAAGTGCAATTATTGTTAAAGGCGAGGACACAATCCGAGGATACAATCCGTCAAGTCACACTCCACCCTGTCCCCTCCGCTGATCGGAGTGATAAAGCGTTTATCCATCGTAGCAGAAGATAGAAAGGAAGCTCAGTGAGACATTTTGATTCGTGGGTCACCGGCTGGGGGGGCTCAGAGTTCATACCACTGTTAGAGACCCTGAGGTTCAGTCCAGGTAACTTCCGCCTGTTTTAGCCAGGTTCCCAAGTGTAGTTGGCTGGAGTAGAAATGGGTCCGAGTTATGTTCACAAAACCTTAGTAGAATAGAATTATTTATATCACTTATGACATTTTAATTATTTGAAAACACGCACATTTCAAATGCTTATCACAATTCACTGTTAAGAGGTACGTAAATAAATTGTAACTGCTGTCAAGCCACACCAGGCAGAACTGACATGAAATATCCGGTCTGGGCTCGATGGACGATACAGTGAGTTGTAAAAAACAGAGAAGTTTTATCATTTCGGGCAATTATACAGGTGTTAAGATCTTAAAACACCAAATAGACACACTTCACAAGGTGTGCAGTTTGCAAAAAACACACACTTATGGAAAAATATACAAAAAAAAAGCTTTGATGTATGCATTGTCCGTGAAACTGATCCACACCAGAGATAACTTTCTTTAGAGCCTAATTCTCAGTGTTACCCAGGTGTTGCCAGAGGCAATCATCTCATCTCATTATCTGAAACCGCTTAATCCTATATCGGGTCACGGTGAGCCGGAGCCTATCCCGGAAACACGGCGTAAGGCAGGAATACACCCGACGACGGGACGCCAGTCCATCGCCGGGCATTGCGGGACAATTTAGTCTGCGAGCCAATCAACCTATCCAGGAGCATGCTTTTGGACTGTGGGAGGAAAACGGAGTACCCGGAGAAAACCCACGCGGACACGGGGAGAGCATGCAAACTCCACACAGAAAGGCACCCGAGCCGAGAGATTCGAACCCGGGACCTTCTTGCTGTGAGGCGTCAGCGCTTACCACTGGGCCACCGCGCCGCCCAGAAGGCAATCAGCTCAGGACAACGCAATATCAATGCTCTAGTAGCTCAGGTCGAGCTGTTCAAATCTTTGTACTGGCAAAAGATATCCATAAGCTGATACAGTGACTTGATGGTCTCAGGTCACCGGTAACTGCATGAGCCCTCTGTTACTATTATTATATTGCCTGATGAGAGATGTTGGTCGCCGGCGTACTCCTGCTAGTCCACCACCAATACCACCATCTCTGTGCCGCTGCAGAGGTGAAAAAAGTAATCCGGTCCAGTGCGGTACAATACGCCAGTAAGAACGTGGCCGAAGCATTTAGTGTCGGACAGGTGGAAAGGGGGTTTGTGACGCGACCGTAGCGGTAATAAAATATAAGTAACTTTTACCGTCATGCAGTGAATCGGGCGCAGTGAGTTATTTACAGCAAGTAAACAACCACAGACGCGGGAGTCCTTCGCACAGCCGTGAAACAATCCACGTTGAGAAATCGTGAGTCTCAAGGGTATCAATCCGTGAGACTGGACACGTGTAAGGGTGGCAGTGGTGGTTGTGAATGGGGGTAAGTTTTCGCATGTGGTTGTGGTAGTGTGCGGGGGACACGAGGTCGTGGTGCGACCGTTTCAAGACGACCGCCGTGTTAAGACGATCACGGGGAGCCACGCGGTGGCGCTACCGCCTCGCATCAAGAAACACCCAGGTCCGATTCTCAGCTCGGCTGCCGTCATTCTCTTTATAGTGTGCGTGGCATCTCCGTGTCCGCATGGATATTCATCGTGTATTTCGCTTTCCTCCCATAGTCCAAACACATGCTGCTGCCTGTTGCCTAAATTGCTTACGATGCCCTGTGATTAACTGGCGTCCGATCAGGGGTGCAGCCCTGCCTTGCACCCTGTATATATGGAGAGGCTTCGGCTCGCCGCCACCCTTACATTTTTTCTTGCGACCCAGGTTAAAAATAAATGCTCATGCCCGCTAATCAACAAAGTAATTCTCTATAGTGAATCATGACCCGTTTAAGAATGATCCAACAACCCAGCACTGAGTCTGAAAACCACCGTTCCGGAGGATCGATGGAGGAACTGATCATGAGTGAGATGTTATGATGCTCACATCTGGAGCCACGCGGTGGCGACAAACAACAAGACGATGGCTTTGGACACTTACTACGCGTGTATCGACTTTAAAGCATCTAATAAAGAGCAAAGGCCCCCGTATAGCCTACAGCAACTTGGGGCAAGTGCTTATTGACGAGTACCTTTTAAGGCCGGGCGGCACGGTGGCCTAGTGGATAGCGCTATTGTCTCAGCAAGAAGTCCAGGGTTCGAATCTCGGCTCGGGTGCTTTTCTGTGTGGAGTTTGCATGTTCTCCCCGTGTCCGCGTGGGTTTTCACCGGGCACTCCGGTATCCTCCCACAGTCCAAAAAACATGCTGCTGCATAGGTTAATTGATGTGCACACTAAATTGCTCAGTGCCCCGTGATGGACTGGCGTCCCATCGTGGGTATATCCTTGCCTTGCGCCCTGTGTCTGCCGGGATAGGCTCCGGCTCACCGCGACCCTGTACAGGACCAAGCAGTTTCTGACAATGAGATGAGACCTTTTAAGGCCAAGCACACACCGCATCCGAAGGGTGTACTGTGGCCAAAACCACGTCGGACGCCTTTGTAACCAAGATATTAGTGGTTACATACCCAACCATTTAATGTTGAGTCGACCCAGGGGAGATCCAGGACCGGTTGAGATATCACTTGCCACCGACGTTATCTGTGGCTGGGAGCCGAACTCAGGTGATCGGTTGCGTAACATCGCGAAATAACCACTGTGAACACGCACACACCAACACGTTCTCTATTTAACCACTGAGATGGTGTTGTGCATAGAGAATACGTATCGCATGTAATTGGGGATCGAATATTTAAGTCCATTTGTCAGGTAGAGCGAAGGGGTGGGTAGATATCACGCCGCATTACCAACCTCTCCTGAGTCTCGGCCAGGGCTACTCATCAATGGCTAGAGATGCGGGTTTGAGTACCGAGTGCACGCTGTAAGCATATCGGCACTGGGGAAACAAAGGCAGCCGGGCATGCCTTGTGCTGCATAGTGGCCCTGGCCACCCCACTCGCTAGCTTACAGCACTCGGAGTAAAGTGTGGGTACTCCCACCCCTACAACGCGTTTGGTCAGCGTGAGAGTAGGCTAAAGTCGTGATAGAGCTCTCTTTAGCGGAACGGTTTTCAAACTGTTTTTTTTTCTTGCGACCCATTAGAAGCCATAATGTTCATAATCATACATTCACATTTGAACAGCAAGGCGACCCAAGGCTTAACGTTCGATGACCCAGAACCAGGTCGTGAACTGTACTCTGAAAATCATGCTCTGGTGGTATGCACAGGCAATTTCAGAACTGAACCTTTGCAGCTTTATGTATGTGGTCGTTTGATGGAGCTACATGGATTGATTGTTGAATAGTGGGGGATGCTGCAGACTTCATGTCGTGTCTCCCAGTAAGCTGGTGAGTACAACCTAGACAGAGCAACTAGACAGACCACTTAGAACAATTAGAGCAACAAGACAGTAACTAGGCAGACCACCTAGACAGAGCAACTGGACAGAGAAACCAGACAGACCAAATAGAGCAACTAGACAGAACAACTAGACAGAGCAACAAGGCAGACCACCTACACAGCAACTGAACAGAGAAACCAGACAGAGCAACTGGGCAGACCACCTCGACAGAGCAACGAGACAGACCAAATAGAGCAACTAGACAGACCAAATAGAGCAACAGGACAGTGCAATTAGACCAAATTGAGCAACTAGACAGAACAACTAGACAGAGCAACTGAACAGAGAAACCAGACAGCGCAACTAAGAGTAACTAGACAGAGCAACTGGGCAGACCACCTCGACAGAGCAACGAGACAGACCAAATAGAACAACTCGACAGAACAACTAGATAGTGCAACAAGACAGTGCAATTAGACCAAATTGAGCAACTAGGACAGAACAACTACACAGAGCAACTAGGCAGACTAACTAGACAGAGCACCTTGACAAAGCAACTAGGCAGAGCAACTTGGTAGACCAATTCGACACAGCAACTAGACAGACCAATACACATCACGCCACGAAATCCATTCACCGCTGTTCCCTTTTGTTCCAGAGGCCGGCACTGGCCCGGCCGCATTCCTGGCGCCGTAAGAGGCCAAACCGTAAGGTCACATGTCTCATAGCCGAGATCTCGAACCCAGGCGCCTGGTTCAGTCAGTTAAGTTGTTTTAAGCTGAAAGGATCAATTGACCTATTTAACTCTTTTTAACAGTTGTCCAGCGGGGAGGGTTAAGCAAGTTACATCTCAGGCTTCCGTGGGCAATTTAGTCAGGACAAATCACATGTACAGCATGTATTCGACTGTGGGAGGAAACAGGAGTACCCGACGAAAACGCACGCGAGCACGCGAATAACACGCAAACGCCGCCCAAAACGGTACCCGAGCCGAGAATTGAACGCAGGCGCTCCTAGGTGTGAGGCGGTAGCGCTTCTCACCGTGCCACTGTCGCGCACGTGCATTCCTCAGAAGCGCCATCCGCACGCCCAGCGCCACCTGCGCTTCGCGTGGGCAGCCAATTATGGTACAGGCGCCGCGTATCGCTCTGTCCGACCCTTTTTGCTGATGTGTTCTGGTATCTTATTGGCGGAACGTTAATCCTCAAACGGGTAATTTCTCATCTCATCTCATTGTCAGAAACCGCTTAGTCCTGTACAGGGTTGCGGTGAGCCAGAGCCTATCCCGGCA
>JAZEWT010000013.1:10605178-10636277 GCA_036362905.1 Mordacia mordax
AACCCGGGACCTTCTTGCTGTGAGGCATCAGCGCTAACCACTGCGCCACCGCGCCGTCGTTTTTCATTTCTTCGAATAGCATCACGGGATTTGTTTATTTATTTCTAAAGCTGTTCTTTCGGGATAGCCGTGTCGAGCGCTCCTCTTCTCTCCTCCCACGTTGGAGGCATCCTCAGGTGTTCGGAGACTCATCAGAATCCACATCACGAGATATTTCACGTCCATTACGAAATAGATAACGCGGACGTTATGATTAATATGCCATATTAACCAGGGAGGCCCTCGATATTCGAACCGTGAACTTCTGCAGGAGGCACGCGAACGCCACGATCGCATGTTGTGACTTGTTGCATTAATTTTGCTAATGTTGTCAAAACGGTGGAATCAAAAATTTGGAGAAAAAAATATCGTTTAGCCTTATACCACATTATCTTCACTGATGTTAGCAGTGGCCAAGAATCGAACTCAGGTCGCCCGCCACGGCCCCAACGAACCTGTATTATTTTGCGCAAACGAAATGGGGTGATAAATGGTCGTCGGCCAAATTTGTGTAACGTCGGCCAAATTTGGCCGACGTTGCACTGTGTTCAATATTATCGGCTTATACGAGGACATTCCACACACAAAATCCCATAACCAATATCATGTGTCAGCTAAAAGTCCAAAATATACTCCGTAAGGAAATGCCAGTACATGCGGCCTCCAAAGCAAATGTGTCCCCGAAAGCCTCGTCGAGGCTTGGTTGAACGCTTTGACTATGCTTCCCCACGCTGGTCAGTGCGAGTTAGTGAAGGTGGAGAGCATAAACGAGGGAGCATAGAAGTACGGCACAACGTTGGATTTGTCTGCACCATGTATTCAAGCGGCAGCCCTAACACTGTATGCATGGCACAATAACTATGATTGATAGATGTTTATTATTATTACAGAGCTTGCAAGCTCTAGATACGGGATTCCTATGATACAACACTGGCTCCTACCTCTAACTGTAAGCGTCGATGTGCAGAATGTGAATTGCTCTTAAGATTTGCTCGGTCGGGGTAGTCGTGCCGAGGATTCCTCCTCTCTCGACATGGCTATCTCGGAAGAGCAGCTTTTGACAGAGAGAGAGAGCACTCCTCCTACGTTGTGAATAATATCCGTATCTAAATAAATAATATATCCTTTCCATTTGTGTCTTTTCCATGTAACGAAATAAGTCATTCTTTACACAGGAAGAAATTTCCTACGTATAGCCTTAACAAACTGTAGGGTTAGGTACTGTTAGCGAGCACCTATGAACTCAGGGTCATATATTCTGCGTGCAAGCTTTGTACAGAGGTTTAACAGGGTGGTGTAGCTGTTATGTTGGAGGCCCATTATGTCACGTCTCTCGTGATAAAACGCACATGTGGCCATGACGCTTGTGAGTACCTTTAGTCAAAAATCCACTTTTAGAATTGCTCTCAATTAGGGATAGCCATGTCGAGCGTTCTTCGCTTTAGTCACTCTAGAGAGGACGGTGGCTAGCGGCCAAGAATGATGAAGGATCGGAAGCCAAGAGATGGCATCGACTTGGGCAAGTATTCATCCAGAGGTGTTTGATCGTGGTCGATAATGATGATGATCAAGAAGCTTGGTGATCAGACGGAGGAGAGAAGCTCCGTGTTTTTTCCTCTTTTAATGACCACCTTTGTGTCCTCAATACACACCGTGCCAGGCACAGTATACATTTAAGGCTGAGTTTGCCTAGGGGATGCCCAGGACCGGTTCAGAAAATCGCCGCTGGTGTTGGCCATGAGCGGGAATCGGACAAAGGTTCGTAGCGTCGCCTTCTAAGCGCTCCACCACCGCTCCCCACACACAAATACAAAGATCCCCCATATGGAATTAATGGACTGTAAGGTCAAGTGCCGTTAGTGAGTGCCTATAATAATAATTGCACTTCTGGAGCGCTTTTCACCCGAGGGACAAAATGCGCTGCACAGAGCTGTGGAGAGAACGGCATGTCAACAACAACAACATCAGACGAGAACAATTAAAGTAAATGAATAGCTATAAATCAATGAAGGACATAAATAACAGATTAAATAATTGTTAAACAAATTAAGGAAGGAATAAGTATTCCTGAGCATGCGCAGGCCAATAGCGAGCCATCCTCCAAGCACAATAGTGAGCAGCATCAACAGTCCTTGCCAGAGGACTTCAATGTCTTACGGAAATATTGAGTCTTGAAACGGGATTTGAATATGTCCAGGAACTCAGCTGGCCGAATCTCCAATGGAAAGGAGTTCCAGAGTCTGGGAGCAGTGCACGAGAAGACTTTTTCACCCATCAAATGGAGGTGCAATGTGGGCACATGCAGCAAGCTCGTATTGAAGGATCGACATTGTGTTGAGTAGGGTACCTTAAGTAGGTCACGAATGTTTGTCCGAGCAGCGCCAGTGAGAGGCTTGCAGGTGAGAAGGAGGATTTTAAATCAAATCCTATATTTAACCGATATCCAGTGGAGAGACACCAGTACTAGGGGTATGTGATCATAGATATTTGTGCGGGTAAGAACTCTAGCAGCCACATTCTGCACACGTTGGAGACGATTGATCAGGTATGCAGGGATGCCAGAGAGTAGTGCATTGCATTAATCGATTCGTGAAGAGATGAAGATGTGTAGTAGCTTCTCAACATCGGAGGGTGATATGATGTTGTGAAGTCTGGCTACGTTTATGGAAATAGGCTACCTTCGTCATCTAGTTTCTGTGTGTCTCGAAAGTGAGTGAGGAATCAAGGTTCACGTCTAGACTCCATATTGTCTTAGCAACTTCGATAGTCTGTTGTCAAGCATCAAATGGATGTGTTCATCCTTGGGCAATTAGTTAGGATTTCCGACAAGCAAAATTTCTTTTTTTGTCACCATTTAGTTTTTCGAAATTTGAATTGAACCAGGCCTATACAGTTGATAGTAAGGACGACATGCAACGACCAAACGCATTGATGGATGGCTATGTGCGTCTATAGATTTAGATGTATTCGGCATAGCAATGGTAGCTGAGATTGAAGCTGTGCAGGATATGGCCTGGTGTTTTTATGTCGATGCTGAAGAGGAATGGGCCGATGACTGAATCTTGGGGGAATACAACCTCCGAGGCTGACGAACTGCTTCCGGTCGGAGAGGTAGGAGCTTAGCCAGTGTAGGGTACAGTCAGAGACCCCGATCACTCCAGAAAAGTAGGGCAATCAACGGTTTCACAGGGTGTGCTCAGGTCCAGGAGGACAAGAATACTTGGTAAGCCTTCATCAGCAGCGACAAGTAGGTCGTCAACTACTTTGATCAGTGCAGTTTCAGTACTATGGCTGGATCTGAACCGAGATTGGAAGGGATCGAGGAGGTCATTGTTGAGGAGTTGCATGGCTACTGCACGCTTAAGAACATTAGCGAAGAATGGTAAATTGAAGAAGGGACGATAATTATATGGGCTGTATGATGGTCGGCATGACACACGAGGTTGTGGATGATCAGAACTACTCCTGGCCGCCTTTGCATCCCTAGTGGCAATGTTTCCACACCGCACAAAATGCTTACTTAAGGCTGAGTCGACCTAGGGGGAGGTTTAGAACTGGTTCAGAAAATCGTCACTGGGCGGAAATTCGACTCGAGTCGTCAAGATTGTAGCCAAGCGTGCTAACCACTGCGCCACCGCTCCTCAGTTCCCACTTACGCACCTAAACATACCAACCGATCTAGATATACATGCACACAGATGCAAAGACACACACATACAATAATAATGATAATAACCTATATGCAAACACACACCTGCACACGATTACCTATATCTATAAATACACACATACAGACACACACATACTTTGTGTGCGCAGCAATTCGGTTTGACTGTAAATCGTGACCAGGTCTTATCACACGGGCAATGGGGTTACGGTTTCTCTTGGTGGCGACCAGATTAACAGAAACCCATTACGGGCCAAATATCTCCAATTTTACTCAGTGTGGACACCACGCACACAGACACACACGTGGACACACACACACGTGCTAAACCGACGACAATGAGATCCGCTGCGTAGAGTGGAATTGTGACCTCTCCAATTAATTGACTTGTCCAGTTAATTGACTCCTAACTAAAGCTGCTCTTTCGGGATAGCCATTTCGAACATTCCTTTCTCCTTCGCGGAAGCTTTCCCGAAAGAGCAGCTTTGGTAAGCGATCATCTGCATGTAGCCGTGAAAACCTACGTCAGTAAATTGATACCGAACATTATTTCTCCTCTCATTTACATCTGTTTTAAATAATAATAATGTATTCTATATTAATAAAGTTTACGTAATTTTTATGTTACTGACATCACATTACACACCGATTGGTTTACGCAAATATTAAGTTTTAGAGAATTAAATGGGGGGGAGGGGAGGGTGGACCACCCTGCAGATATTCTGGTGCCTCGTGCTAAAACATTGCATGAACAGTCTTTTCTGCAAATAATATTAATTCGAGCCACACTTGAGTCTGTCACTGTTAAGACTCAAATATAGTGCTCCCTCGCACCTGTACATGACTTGGATCTCTGGCCCCTATTGCTCGTGTGCTATATTTACACTGTTTTTATTAATCGCGTGTTGTTTCGTTGACGACGGTTAAACATCTCGTTTCTTACTTGGGCGGTATGCCTTAATGATCCTTGCCTCGCTCTCCGTAACAATGTCTTTCCTGCAATATCCTCCCCCCTCGAACGCTGATTTCTAAAATGACACATGCTTTTGCGAGTGGCTGACGTTTACATAGCGACACAGCTGTCATTCTACACTGAGAGGGTTGATCATCCAGATCATTGCGTCTCGATTAGCGGAGTGGCGACTCTCTCCTGGGTGATGCCTCCTCTTTATATAGATCTCTTTGTGAGTCTGTGGGTCCCTATGTGAGTGTATGGGTCTCAGTGTGAATCTATAGATCTCGGTGTGAGTATATAGAAACCCGATGTGAATCATGGTTCCAGTACAATTTTATAGTTCTCTGTGTAAGTCTATAGAGGCCCTGTGGAGTTGGGGCTTTTCGGGGCGGACAGTACGAACGGACAGTACAGATTACGAGCTACGTCAGCTTCTTGTTGTTGGCTCGCGTGGTCTCGTGATCGATAGTCATGAGCGATTACGAGACCCGTGACTTATCTTAACTCGTGTTGTTGACTCATATAATCCCGTGATAGCGAACTCCTGTTGTTGACTCATATTGTCCCGTGATGTTTACGTGATGTAATCTGGGGGGAGGGGGGGTGCGCGCGAAGGGCGGGGGGGAACAGCGGTGATTGGTGGGGAGAGAGACGACGGCCAGAGACACAGGGAGAACAGCAGTGATTGGTGGGGAGAGAGACGACGGCCTTAGAGACGGTCCAATCAGCGAGGGATTTATAAGACCGGGGTAGTGGAGAGAGGAGTCAGTCGAGCCAGGAGTCAGACGGAGAGACAGAGACGGAGAGACCAGACAGAAGAGTCGTCGATATGTAGGCCGCTGCTCGTGTTTGTTACACCCCGGGCCCGCGTCGTCGCTGTGTTCCAATAAAGCATCAAAAGTCAAGAAGTCTCTGCTCGCTGGCTGATCGATCACGGAGTGAATGCTGATCCCCGTCGTGGTGTTACCACCGAGCTGTCACGAGTCTGCCGTCGAAGTGGTGGTACCACAGCCCTATATGAGTCTACCGGTCTCAATATGAATCTATAGCTCTATGTGTTAGTCCATAGATACTCTATGTGAATCTATACATCTGAATGTGAATCTACAGATATCTGTGTAAGTGTATAGAGATCCTGTGTTTTGGTTTCAGTGCGAACTATAGTTTTCTGTGTGACTACAGTTGTTAATATGCCGTTCATATGTTGTTCACTTACCGCTTTGTGACCCTCGAGTGAAAGGCGCTCGAGAAATGCAACTATTATTATTACATAAATCTATGGGTTTCTATGTGAATCTACAGATCTCTATGTGAGTCTGTTAGTCTCAGTGTGACTCTATCACTCGTTCCGTAAGGCTTTCAAGTCCTCTGGCTAGGGCTGTTAATGCGGATCACTGTTGTCGTGCTGGGTATGATGGCTCGCTGCCGACCTGCGCCTGCTCAGGAACACTTATTCCTTCCTTAGTTGAACAATTATTCTCATCTCATTGTCAGAAACTGCTTAGTCCTGTACAGGGTCGCGGTGAGCCGGAGCCTATCCCGGCAGACACAGGGCGCAAGGCAGAGATATACCCACGATGGGACGCCAGTCCATCACCGGGCACTGCGGGCAATTTAGTCTGCAAGCCTATGCAGCAGCATGTTTTTTGGACTGTGGGAAGGAAACCGGAGTGTCTGGCGAAAACCCACGCGGACACGGGGAGAACATGTAAACTCCACACAGAAAGGCACGTGTGGTGGTCCCCTAACTTCCTAAGGTCCCCACCTCCCTAAAGATCTACCCTCGAGCCCATGATCCTCAACTCCTAACACCAATCTGTGAAGGTCCCTGAATGACACGCGGCGCGCGTTCTCACACGCGGCGCGCATTCTCACACGCGACGTACGTGCGATCTCACACGCGGCGCGCGCGCGTTCTCACACGCGGCGCGCTCACACCACGTTCACCCATACAATCGCTTTGATACAAAAATATCGGACAGTGGTGATTTGAAGCCTTTTACTGCTGCAGACTTGCACGCCGCGACGAGATCTCTTTTCAGCCGCCCCAACTGCTTCGCGACCCCCGCTACAGACTCGCTACGCGGCACACAGCCGTTCGGCACAGCCTCGCACGGCTCCGGGCACAGCTCTCGCACTGCTCCGGGCACAACTCTCGCACTGCTCCGGGCACAACTCTCGCACATGACTAACTAAACCCCGCTACTCGACTACCCTTAACATGACTAACTAACCCCGCTAACTAACCCCGCTACTCACTGCCCTCGTCCCTCTACATGGCTGCCCTCCCTGACTGCCTCCACTCAACTAGCAACTCCTCCTCCCCCTTGCTCCGCGCTCCCTTAAATACTCCCGCTGCCCGGACGCCACACCCCGCCGTCCCTCTCCAATCCCATGGTGAAGCCTGGCCGTTACAACAAGGCAGGAATATGCCGCACTGTCCTCTGAACACCCCGCCCAACTTGCCAATGCCCCGCCTAGCTTGGCCCTGCATTGCACGCCGGTCGGATGGCCCCCCTCCGGTCGGCAACCCCGCCGGAACTCAACTGTCTGCAGCTTTAACGTTCCGGGGGAGTTATTCTCCCCCGGCAGAACTGGTGGATGGACCTCGGCACCCCCTAAACCGAATTCCAGCTGACTGAGGAACCACCAACCAAACTGTCCTACTGACAGGGTTTATGGACAAAACCTTAGCCGCTGGGACCGAGTCCATCGTCGTTCTGCTACCCACCGAACCCTCGTGTCGTGCGGTACATTGTATCAGTGTGAGACAGGTACGCCGTTGTCAAATGGCCGCTCGAACAACGGATGCGCGCAGGCATCTAGCGGTTGAGTGCGATAGTGGTGGTTGCGTGTGTGTCTGTGTGGCATAATATACTTTCTGAGGGGGGGTTCACAAGGGGAACATCGCGGGTACACAGGTGGTGTCCTTGGCGGCTCTGGGGCCCACAAACTGGGCCACCACACACGCAAGCCGAGATTCGAACCCGGGACTTTCTTGCTGTGAGGCGACAGCGCTAACCACTGGGCCACGGTGCCGCCCTGAACAATTATTTTTATCGCTTATTGCATGTCCTTCTCTAATTTATAGCCATTATTTGACTTTCAATTGAACTGCTCTGATATTGTTGCCAACATGCCGTTCTCTCCACATCTCTGCAGCGCTTTGTGACCCTCTGGTGAAAGCGCTATAGAAGTGCAATTTTATTATATATCTGTCTTCGTATTCATATGGCTGATGTTGATGTGGAGCAACAGCTATGATTTTACATCGAGATGGTTGACGAGAGAGATGATTGCTCCAGGAGTCGCGAAGGGGTGATTCATTCATTGCTGTGCTTCCTCCTCCTTAGTTTGTGGATGGGGCATTGTTGTTGAGTCTGTTACACTTTCCACTCTGAGCAGCACACACAACCCAGTGTTTTATCAATAAACGTCCTTTATTTCACCACGCGAGAGATCGTTGGGTTTCGTGACCAACCTTGCAAGGTAGTCTTTACAAAATGCGTCTTGTTGCGTATTGTTTTTCTATACAGTATATACACGTATGTACACATTACTGTGATAAATACAGTATACAATGACAGGAACTGCGTGGGCAGTGCTTTTGAAGCGCGGCACGAAGAGAAAAAACTGTGGGTCACTGCCCCAAAACGTCAGCTTATTAATACAGTTTCTATGGAGCTATATAAAGCATTCAACTTCTATGCATTGTATAGTATGCACTGTAGCCTGCGTATTACAAAGACCCCAAGGTAGTCTTTCAGACCATTGGGGCAAGTGCTGTTTGCGAGCACATATTAAGGCTGGCCACGGTCACGTTTATGAAAGTGTGTGATGTGGCCAGTACCACGCATATCCAACCGCCTTTGCCTTCCCTGTGCTGATATTGGCCACCGCTCATTTAAGGCTGAGTAGACCTAGCAGAGGGACGGGCTACGTTTGAGTTGGCCAGGAATCGAACCCAGGATTTTGAAATTGCAGTGCTGTAAGGGGACCACTGCAATGTACCGCTCCACATGCACACACTCAACAACGATGCTCCAGTTCAAATTACAAACTGCTGGGACAAGTGCTGGTAGTGAGCATCTATTAAGGCCTGGGAGGATCTACCGTGTGACACCGTTCGGGTGCTATAGCCAGCACCGCACCCAGCTATCTTTGTCTCCTTAGTGCAGATATCTCATCTCATTGTCTGAAACCGCTTAGTCCTATACAGGGTCACGGTGAAGCCGGAGCCTATCCCGGCAGACACAGGGCGCAAGGCAAGGATATACCAACGATGGGACGCCAGTCCATCGCCGGGCACTGCGGGGCAAAACCCACGCGGACACGGGGAGAGCATGCAAACTCCACACAGAAAGGCACCCGAGCCGAGAGATTCGAACCCGGGACCTTCTTGCTGTGAGGCGACAGCGCTTACCACTGGGCCACCGCGCCGCCCTCGTGCAGATCTGAATAAACCGAAATATGTTCTGCAAGATTTGTACTACACACACACTCTTGCAAAAGAGATGATCCATCTCAACATGTTTTCGACATGAAATATAATGATATTTGCCCATTTATGTGTTAACTAAAAGGCTGATTCGATTCAAAGGTGAACGGACCGGTTCGGATATCGTGCAGCCACTCATGTTTGTCATGGGCGAAAGTCGAACTTACGTCGCCCGGTTCATCGACAATGCGTCAAAGACATATAGCCTTTAGCATACTGTTTAACATACTGTTGGGGCAAGTGATAATTCGTGAGGACCTATTAGGGCCTGGCACGGGACAATATTTGCGGGGGTGGCCAGCACCACGCAAAGGCAAATATCACCTTTGTAGCCTTATGGAGACTTTTGAGACAAGTACTATTAGGGAGCACCAATAAGGGCCGGCACGTCACACGAGGGGGTGAGTGACCAGCACCACGCCCGGCCGCCTTTGTCTCCCCAATGACAATGTTTACACACTGCACTAGGTACTAATTTGAGGTTGAGTCGACCAGGACCGGTTATGAACCTCGCCACTGGTGTTGGCCTTTCGTGCCACTCGAACTCGTGTCGCCAGGTTTGTAGCTTAGCGCGCTAACCGCTGCGCCACCGCTCCTGACCGCACCACACTCACCCACACACACGGAATTTTGAAATATTTAGCAAAACTTCTTAGGTCTAAAACACATAGTTTTGCAATTGTAGATTATGAAGATTAAAATAGCATTGATGTTATTGTCGCTGTATTTGCCGAGTCTTTAGACTTCTCTCATCAAAAATACACACGTCGGAAATGTTGCTGATGATGATAATGAAATAAGTCATTTGTAAACATTTCAGCTGATTTTGTCGCGTATACTAACCCAATTGACCTTGTATACAGCCCACCTAAAGATTAATCGAGTCACCGCATGAATCGTTCGTCTCGAGGCGCGTATAATATATACTTTGTACGTAATACTCGTGACCTTGAGCAGCCACTAGAGGCGCTGTAATGCACCGGATTAAAAAAAAAATATTTTTTGAAAATGAATCGACTAGTAAATGCTCTCAAGAGTTGCTCTTTCGGGTTAGACGTATCGAGCGTTCCTGCTCTCTCAACTCAGTATGGCTACCGCGCAGAGCACTTCTTGATAGAAATTCTAATACATCGAGCCACGAAAAGCAACGTCACAATTTTATCGATGTCCCAGAATAGCGGCTCTAAACCAAGGTCGAGACAGCCCTCCCAGGATGGTAAATTTTGCCTACTCTTCCACGCTGGCCAGACGTTTTGTCATTGTGGTGGGAGTACCCACACTTTACCCCACCGCACACGACTTCTCGATCGACTGTGCTATGAATCCATTGATAAAGCTGGGTCGACACGGAGGCAACTGGGAGGGAATTTAATGAAACGTGAACCACGACTGTAACTGCATGCATGCGTACAGTATGTAAATGGTTAGCATAGAAATGCAGTTTGAACAGAGCGGTGATAAAGTCACCACTTCAGTTTAACAGTCTCGGGGTCGACTCAGCCTATAGTTCTGTCGGGGTTGATAAAATGAGCATCATTTTTCAGGACGTCAACGGTGGTCCCACCATGGCAACGTGGAATTACCACCAGTGACTTAGAACCACCAACCTAAGATAATCCCTCAACCAATGCTACTGATTGGCCACGCATGTAAGACAGAATCCGTGTACTAATTAGGATCCTTTTGTCAATCCACTACTGTATGAAGGCCTCCCCGCTCCACAATGGTCACAGGGGTTATTTTACCATACTTCACCACGCTGGGTGCACAGAACCAGTTCAGCTATCTCTTACAACTGCCGTCAACCGTGCATTTGGAATTTATCTCTGGTCACGGGGTACGCAGAACACAAACCACTGCACCACCCCTCCCAACCCTCGTCGTCATTACAAAACGTGATGATGATAGCGACGTTTATCACAGCTCGATGTGTGATGAGAATTGCTCTTAAGAGCTGCTCTTGTGTGACAGCCGTGTCGAGCGTTCCTCCTCTCTCCAAGGCTGGCGGTGTCTCCACCGTGGGAAGTGAATACTCGACAAGGATATTCCGCATTATAGTGACGACGACAGTATAGCCACGGCCGCGAACCAAACTTGTTATATCTGGCTTCATAGTGCGGAGCGCTGACAGCTGCGGCACCACCCACCGCTCCATCCTCCGTACGTAAAAGCGACCACAACAAATGGCGACGTCGTCGCGTTCGCGTCACTGCCCCGGATCGACGGCTCCGGCAGTGACAGCACCGCAGACGGGAACGGGCACGAGTGCGCGCCGAGACTCCGTCACCGCCTGCCCTTCTCGGGCACAGTCGCGGACGCAATCGCGGTGCCACATGTCGCCGTGTTGCGAAGCGGCGGCGGGAACACCGTGCTCTGGCGTGCAGCGCGATGGCGGCTGAGCGTAAGCGCGCAGCTGCCTGCGAACGTCTTGAAGAAGTTGATGGTGATTGTTAGTATTTTGCTGATCTGGATGATGCTGATGCGTTTCACGTGGCTGATGCTCTAAATCCTGCAGTCGAAGTTCATCTTGCTGCTGTGGCTGCTGCTGCTGATGATGCTGTTGATGATGTTGCTGTTGTTGCTGCGTAGACATAAGTGGCAACCCGCATCCTGTGTAAGGAGCGCATGTCCCGTAGCCATGGTTCATCATGGGCACGACGCTTGCACCGTTGTAATCGCTGGCGCTATTCTCCAATGCCGTCTCAGCGAGGCTGCCTCTCCCTTGCTGCTGCTGGTGCTGCTGCTGGTAGTGGTGGTGGTGATGGTGGTGGTGATGGTGGTGGTGGTAATGGTAGTGGTTCTGATTGGCAGCCGGGCACTGTCCACTTCCTCCTCCACCTCCTCCGCACGCATTCAGCGCAGGGTAAAACCGCACGTGTGGTGGATGGTGATGCTGGTGTGGCTGATGAGGTTGATGATGATGCTGTTGGTGGTGCTGCACTCGCGATGCAGAAACCCTATCGCCGTCGTCCTCCTCCTCATCCTCCTCATCTTCCTCCTCCTCCTCTTCCTCCTCCTCCTCCTCCTCATCCTCTTCCACGTCATCGTCCTCCCCGTCACCGACGTCTCCCCTGTGACTGGCCATCTCCTCCGGCTCGTCCTCCATCCGGGGTCTCTTACTCGACACGGCCAGGCTCGCTGGCTCGGGGTAATGGTAATGGGCCACGGGGACCTGAGGCGACCAGGGACTGGGTCCCCAGGGCCCCAGGCACGCCGACTCCCAGCCGCTCGCGAAGGGCCCCGCGGCCGGTGCGGGCCAGCCCTGCGCGGGTGACGGCGGGAAGCAGGCGGTGCCCAAACGTAGGCGCCGCACGAGGTTATTGATGAGAACTGAGCGCCGCAGCAGGGCTTCCGGGTCGTCCAGCAGCTGCAGCTTGCGCATTGACAAGTTATGCAGGCGGAGGCGCTCCTCTGGAACGCACAGGCCCTGGGGGGTGGGGGGGGGGCATCGTTGATTGTGGTCGTCGTGATTGCAGGAAACTGCCAGCAATGGCATCTTGTTATTGTTACCGGCAAATCGCTCGATTGTAATGTGAGGGATCATCGTCGATGCCCTCTATTGCGAGAACCTGACAGGACCCTCATGAAAAAGGGTCATGAGATGCGTTGAGGATTTTGCTGGGTGGGCAAGTGGGATAGTGATGTGTGGCAATACCAACACCGCAATGAATAACGTTATTTTTTTAAAATTAATGATATCATCGTCATCCCCATCATCATCATCATCATCATAAATCTGAGTACCAACATGAGAACTGTCATTATCATCACAGTGATGGTGTTGGTAATCATCATCATCATCATCAACCATCACTCGTGGTCACTGACGAGTATGATTGTCAGTCATCATCAACACCATCTACGTCATCGTCATACCGAAGAGAACTCACGACACTCAGTTTCATGTGAATGACCACCTGGGTCTACGAATTGAAAACAACGGGATAACAACGAAACCGAGTGAAGGAAATACAAATCTGAACTGAGAGCCGAGCATTTGTGTCGCCTGAGAAATACGAAACACTGTGTGAATTAAACATCGGCACTGGGGAGACAAAGATGGCGAGAGGTGCCGATTGCACCACCCGGCAACAGCCCCTGACCCAACAGTCTACGCAGGCTATATGGGGGATCTTTTTCTTCAGCGATGGCTCAAGGTATAAACGAACGGATCGTGAATGAGCTTACGGTTATGAATATCTGAAGCAGTCCTGTGCCTCTCGTAGATCAACTGAGCCTCAAACGAGTAGCCAGTGTGGTGTTGTAAACATTGGCACTTCGGGAGACAAAGGCGGCCGGGGTTGGCGTCGGTCCACCCACCCATCTCGTGCCTCCTCGGCCTTTAACAGACGCGAGTTCAAGGCCGCGTGCGGCTCACTAATGCGCACGTGCCGCCAGCATCACCACGCGCCTCGTGGCGACTGCGTGTTTATTTTCTTAACAGCGGCGGAGGAGACGTAGGGAGGAGAGACGGCCAAGCGAAGAGGCGCCTCCGCCACTACTAATGCGCACGCGTGCAATCCATCGCAGACATTAGTGACGGGTTAGCCCAACGCAAATACGACGACAATGCCTGGCACTGTATAATAACTCGTGTGCGGATTTCTAGCCGTGCGCACGCACGTGGATGTACGTAGATAACTCGCGCACGGGGCACAAGAGCAGGGCTGAAAACAGCGTGTGAATTAAAAAAAATATTTCCCTCCGTTGTTGGTGCAAAAATATTCGCTTTAATGCAAGGAAATGGTTTGTTTTCATAACCGCTTTGTGTGGGTGTGCGTTTGTAGGTATGTGTCTGTTTAAGTTTATAATTATACGTATATATGAACGAGTCCTGGGTCTTCCCTAAATCGACTGTTAAAAATTAGTCCCTAGCGTGATATGGAAAAAAAAATTAGCGCTGGGGAGACAAACGTGGACGGGCGTGGTTCTGGCCACGACACCACCTTGTGTACCATGCCTTGTGTACCATGCCGGCTTTTATAGGTGACTGCTAACATCACTGCTGCAATTGTCTATGTAGGCTACACGGGGATCTTTGTGTATATACATGTATTGTGTGTGTAGTATAACTGTGTGTTGGTACAGGTATTTGTGCATACATGCGGTTTCTGTGCCGCTCCATATTTAGATGGAGACTCTTGTTCCCACGGAGGTAAAATTAGAAAGCCAGTATTTGGTACAACGTCCACAACCATACATCTAACCCCTATACCTTAATGTTAACCCATGACCCTGACCTCGAATGAAAAACACTAAGCACCTATCCTCTAACCTTAAATCCCAATGCTATCCCTAACCTTAAACCCCTTCCTAACCTTCAACGCTAACAGTAATCCTCTAAACACTAACCCCAAAGCCTAACCTTTTGACCTTACAGTGGCGTCGGGGCACATTCCATCAAGTGGACGGTTGAGAAGAGGGAATCGTAAAAGCTCGCTAACGGACGAACACAACCTACCGAGGGGCTGTGATTGGACGAAAGAGGAAAGCACAACCCAAGTAAGAGCTGTGATTAGACGAGACAAAAGAGTGCAACCCAAGCAAGAACTGTGATTGGAGGAAAGTTTAGTCTATGTTTGGATGTTAATATTTGGAGCCAGTAGTATATTGCAGCACTTGTGTCCAGGTAAGTATGTTAGTATATATGGTATGTTGGCACGTTTATGCAGGAGTGCCCGCTACGGCACCTATCCATCCTGCAGGCCACGCTCACTGCCATTTCCACCCCCCCTCCTCCCGCAAAAACATGGCCACCTATAAATAATAATCGTTCTGAACAGTGCTGATGGTACACACGTGTGGTGTTGTGAGAGGTGCCGGTGTGGTTTACTGTCGTACATCGGCACATTTTCACCAACATGTGTCGATGCATATAGGTGTACACAAACAGCACTTGTCTCAACAGGCTATATGGGCAAACTTTGTCTGGGAGAGTTTATATTAAAAATGGAGGCGGCAGAAAGTGGTAACATCTCTGTCTCACGTAAAATCCTGTTCGAGGTGGTTTCATTACCACCTCAGGTGCCTTTCTGTGTGGGGTTTGTGTGTTCTCCCTGTTCTGTGTGGGTGTCCTTCGGGTTTTCCAGTTTCCTCCCACAACTAAAAAAAACACTCAGTAATTACCTGACCGAGAACACAATATATAGCACGCAGTGTCTGGCGGGGTGGCTTGATTGCCTCCTCCCTCCCCCTTGCTGGCTACCTCGTGCCGCTGAGTCATTCTCTCCTTCAACGAATACCTTTCAAATCGAATTGAATAATATAATGATTATTGTTACTGAGATGGCATTGATATGGCACACATACCCCGTGCAGCCAGCTGGGCATGTAGCCCTCGTGGTGAGCGCAGTCTCTGTGTTTCCGCTTCAGAGTCGAGATCTCGGTGGTGCCCAGAACGGGCATGACCGTGCGCTCACTGCACGCCGACTCTGCGGACAAAACAGCCACGTCGCGCACGGATCACACACGCACGGGCGCAGTGCGATACACAGAGACGGTGCACACGTAGATATGAATATGCACAGACACACACGGGTTACCGTAGAAGACATACGCGCATGGATAAACAAACACAGGGCCATTATATAATATAATTAAATATAATATGATGAGTATATAATATATTGCGTGCACACATACCCACATGCGTCGCCAGAAAACCAGTCTTTGTACAATGTATCACAATAGGGACACAGATAGATAGGTAAACTTTTTGTCATCTCATCAGTATACAATTGCAGTATATAGAAGAACGAAATTTGACATGGATGCACATGATAAGACAAAGATCCCCTGTATAGCCTTAAGAGACTGTGGGGCAACTGCTGTTAGGGAACAGCAACTATGAAGGGATGGCACAAGAGAGGGTGGGTGGCCAGCACCATTCCCAGTCGCCTTTGTCTCCCATGTGGTGATGTTTACACATCACACTAGTTACTCATATTAGGCTGAGTAGACATAGGGGAGGCTCAGCACCAGTTGAGAAAATTGTCACTTGTTTTGGTGGCCGTGAGCAGGAATCGAACCTTGTGCCGCAGGGTTCGTAGCACAGAGTACTAACCACCGCACCACCGCCCCCCACAATACGTACACACATAGGCATGGATACATACTCACACTGGGTCATCACACATTACATAGACACGCATAGACAAGATACACACACACAGAGTTATGTAGAAGAGTGATGTTACAATTTATAACGCAACACATTTCAGGCCTGGTCATGAACAAAACACAAATACTGAGGCATGGAACACATATGCACACGGTCACTGCACAAAACACACATACATAGATATGCATACATACACACCAAGTCATCATACCATAAACATGTATAGGCATGGCTATACACATATACAGAGGCATCATAATGTACACACATGAAAATGCATACACAGTGGCATCATAAAATACATACATACGTATATACATATGTGCATAGGTTCCTAAGTCTCGGATGATGTGAAATTTGTGCTTTTCTGAATTGTTCGAACACGTGACGTGAAGGATATGACATCACTAATATGGCGTCACAGGAAATTATATCACTCATAGTGTCACAGCCATGCTTTTTCCTCCAACAGTGGTACTGCGTGATTGACATCCTTTTTATTGTCACGAAGACAAGTATATAATATCAACGATCCAGAAAAGAATGACAGTGTTACAATTTACTTAACAAATCGAATATCTGAAGAGTTTAAACTTGAACATCAATCCTAATATTTATTTCAATGTAATGAGATCTCAAACCCTAGTTTCACAAGATAATGATGTCACGCATATGTATGCATGCCTAGCGGGCGGTGCACCGCTTTACAAACCCAGCACAGCTGACCTCTGAACTGATAGTGAGACTCCTCTAGCTTGACTTAGCCGTAAATAAGTACCCCGCGTGATATGTTAAGTAACTCGGGTCACCGGGCCCTTGGTATCAATCCAAAATCACCCGATTGATTGCGGCACACATCCCACGAATTGTCGCACTATCCCTCGCCCCGCCACCCCCACGACTACAAACATCACACGCACATCTTGTGACTCAAGGGCTACGGGTCAGGGTGGGCATTTGGGGTGACGGAAGGCGACGAGGGGTGACTCATACCCGGCGTGTGGTCGGCGGGGTGCGTTTGCTCGCACGGCTGTTGTCCAAACTCGGAGGGGGCCTCCCATGCGGGCGCCGGTTCTGCGGGCAGCCCCCCGACCCCGCTCACGGGCAGCACGAGGGTCATTCCTCATCGGTTAAGGGGCGCACCCCGAGGGCGCGGCGTGGGGTGTGGGGAGGAGGTCGGCGGGGGAGGCAGCGGAGCGTAATGGGGGTGGCGGCGGCGGTGGTGGTGGTGGTGGTTCAAGCGGCCGGTTGGGTCGGTGTCCCTTGCCAGAGGCAGGAGGAATTCAAAATTCCTTTGTCCCGCGGTGAGCTGCAATGGACAACAGCATTGGCGAGGCTTCAGGATAAGTGCTTAGCACTGTGATTGCTGATATAATTACTATTATCGTTAGACCAGCGGCAGCAGTTGGCGCAAGAAGTTATGAACATGGCGAGCTGAGCGCGATAGCCAGACGCGGATAGCATCGGTGGTGAGTGACATCTGAACCGCCCCTCCACGCGCCCCTCCACCCCCACCACCCTCTCCATGCCTTCTCGAGCAGGGCCTTACTAAAACATCAAGACTCCTCACAGAGGGACGGCGAGCCATGTATGGATATGTTTTTCTAAATTGAGCGTTATATTAAGCGGTGAGGCCGCGTTTATCGCATTTCACTATGAACTCAGCCCATGAGTTCGATTCCTGGCCATAACTAGCATCCGTGGGAAGTGACGCCTGGACCAACCCCCTTCACCAATGTGCGCTGATCACTGTGGTGAAGTATGGTGAAAATACCATCACAATGACTGAATGAGGCATTCAACAATCAGTAGATTTACAGAGGGCTGTGATTATTGATAATTCTATATGTATAGGTTATTGCCAGTTCTGTTTTTTGCGAACTGCTGTTTTCTTGGAAGAGAGAGATTGACTTCCATGCCGCCCTTAAAACCAGGCTGGAAAAATATTTGTTTATAATGATTTAGGGCAAATCTCCCGAGAGTTAAGTATGTTTTAAGCCGCATTTAAACGTTCAAAGTTATTATTTCCATGGGTCTTGCTTGTTTTATTGTTCTTGAAGAGTTCAATAATATTTTATGAGGCATCACCTTAAACTTGTTATATTAAATGTTAGATAAGTTGCTTTGAGTCGTTTTTCAGTACACAAGTTTTAATCTTGTCAAGATTAAAACACAAGTTTACATTTACAATCCATTAATAGCTAAAATAAGGGTTATTCAGTAAAGGCCCAAAATGTCAAGCAGCCAGCAACAAAAAGCACTGTTTAAGAAGTTTCAACAGATGTATAACACATTTCTGGAATTGAATAGCAGTTTTAATAAAGAATCGAAAAGGTTTTTACCATTTCTGGTTTTAATAAAATGTATAAAACATACGACGATGATGATGATGATCATAAAAGGGCATTCCATGGTGGAGCCTTACAAAGAAGGCAGTAAACAGAAGCTTTGTGACCTGCAGTGTGGTGAGCGAGTGGGTTTGTGAGTGGTTGAGTAGATGGGTCAGTGGGCGCGTGTGTGGGAGTGTGTAGCCTCAAAGTGCACCTGGCCTGACGCAGGCGCTGTGGCGACGTCACCACCACTTAGTAGCGAACGGAGATTGTTATTGTTGTGTATGAAGGAGTATGTTGTCGTTACCTGCCGTGTGATGATTGAATAGCGGGTGGACACATTAACGAGTTAAGAGTGCACAGGACCAGTGTTCGTGGTAGTAGCTATACAAGAGTAATAAGGAGAGCCACTGACCACCGGTAAGCCAGTAACTGGTGAATGAGACAACGCTGGACCAACAGTGAACCCTAACTGCTTTTCGTTAAGTAATATCAAGCACGGTGAGCTAGGCACTCGATGTTGTACCCCAGGAGGATTAGAAAAATCCACTGCTGGACAAGGGTCTCCTGATTTGCGCATGCTTCATCACGCTGTGTGGTGAGGGGTGTGGCGGAAGCCGAGGTTTAGATTTCAGACCGCTGGTGATTGCCGTGGTCCGTAATCGAACTCAGGGTACAATCTTCACAGCACGGTGGCGCAGTGAACAGCACTGCTGCCTCACAGCAAGAAGTCCTGGTTCAATTCCTAGCTGGGGTGTTGCTTTACTGTGTGGCGTTTGCAAATTCACCTCATGTCCGTATGGGTATTTGCCCGGTACTCTGGCTTCCTCTCATAGTCCAAAGACATGCTGTCAGGTTAATTATTTTGATAAATTTTTCCCCTGTGCCCTGAGATGTTGTAACTTGCTTACGCCTCCCCGCTGGACAACTGTTAAAAAGAGCTACATATTTCAAAGGTTCTTCGATATAAAATAAAAACTCAACGGACTGATTATTAGTGTTATTGGCTCCGTGATCACGATTTGGCCGCAGCCATAGAAATGTGGAACTTCTCCACGAATGGACGAACATATTGACCTTTTTAAAGAGGGTCATGTTTTTTTTTCTGACATCTGGAAAATTAATTGCAAAGAGAAAACCCACACGATAAGAGGATACAACACTTTCTCTTCAGATTGAGCCTGTCACCAACCCACTCACCCTACTCGAATATCCAACGTTATAAACGTTGTATTCATTGTAATGATGTAGGTTTTCACGGCTCGATGCATGATGATTGCTTCGAAAAGCTGCTCTCTCGGGACAGCCGCGTCGATGGCTCTCTCTCCTCTCCTCGCGACGTTTCGCCTCACGTTGGAGGCATCCTCAGGCGTTGTACTCATTAATATTTGCTTATCAAAGCTGTTATATCAGGATAGCCGTGTCGTACTACTGATGTATATTTTGATACGTCACAGAACTCCTGAAGATGCCTCCAACGTGGAAGGCGAAACGTCGCAAATGAGACAGGAGGACTGCTGTACACAGCTATCCCGAAACAACAGCTTTGGGAAGCAATCATGCTTGCAGCCGTGAAAACTTACAGCAAAATGCTCCACTCATTGTAATAACGATATAATATTATAATCATTGCATAGTTATAATTAACAAATAGCAAAGTCTCTCATCTCATCTCATTATCTGAAACCGCTTAATCCAATACAGGGTCACGGTGAGCCGGAGCCCATCCCGGAAACACAGGGCGCAAGGCAGGAATACACCCGACGACGGGACGCCAGTCCATCGCCGGGCCAAATAGCAAAGTCACAGCCCTATGTCAAACCACTGCTGGAAGAAGGCTCTCCGATGCCTTATTCGTTCGTGGGGGAGTTGACCATACTTCACCACCCTGGTCAATGCGAGTTTGCTGAAGGGACCCGTTCGGATGTTACTCGTTACTGATATTAACCTTCGCGTGCAGTGTTCACTCAGCACTGCACGCGAAGTCTCACTTCTGCATGTGCTCATAAGACGGGATGTATCTATTGCCAAGTATTGCTACTGGAGGCTGAGCAATAAAATTAATCCCTCTGTGGAACTTACCAGTTGGGACTCTCATCTCATAACAATTACTGTCCCTACATGTTTCAATACAATGTAGTACTGTACAACAACACGGTACTGTACACGTATATTAGCCGTGACCAAATCTCCCAGAGTGCAATCATATCTCGGAAAATAAGCAGGGCTTTGACCTGGATAGTATTGTGATGGGGGCGGGTAGTATTAGGCCCCCATTCATCCAGCAGTAGGTATTACAATTGCCTGTAATTTAATTATAACTCATGACAGGGATCAGAGAGACACGGGCATTGTGGATGTAAATGTAGCAAGAACTGCCAAGGCGTTCAAAGCAGCACAGAGAGCGATGCACGTTTGGAGTTTTACACCAAGAGAGAACGGCTCGGCCTGCTGGTGCCACCTAGTGGTCCGTGGAGACCGGTACCCTAGTGGGCCGAGTGGACGTTGAGATGTAACAGATTGAGAACCCCTGAGTTAGAGGACATACGCAAGCTAGAGACATCACGTGGCCTGTCAAGCCGAGCAAGTGCGCTCGGCCAGATCGAGTAAATGGATGACTGCCAGTGGTCGAGACGAATGACAGATTGGCAGCCGAAGGAGGGAACGCACCGTTGAAGTGAAGGAATCAGTTGGTATTGCAGGCGTCAGATGCCCAAATAAACATTGAACGTTGAGCCCCAACTTGGATCAACAGTTCCAACCAAATGCCAACGTTGGTTCAACATATTGCGGTGTGCAAGGGTACACGAGAGGTACACATACTTGTACGGGCATAGGTCCGAGTTGGGCCACTGCGTTGGAAGTGGTGAAGTGACGGAGAGTAGAACACTCATAGGTGTGCGCTCCTCAAACATACATACAGCAGCTCTTTGCACAATGCATATCCAAACAATACCTCCATGTGGACACAACACGGGCACATGCCATCCGTATAAAACTACATGAATAAAATATATACCGATACACGATGCATAATAAAGACAAAGACTACCCACCGTGTAACCTTAACACACCGTCATGTCCCGTTAGCGAGCACCTATGCAGGCTAACAAAGGCACTCGAGGGGGGTGGGTGGCCAGCACCACGCCCGGCCGCCTTTGTCACTCAATGGCGATGTTTACACACCGCACTATGAGCTCATTTTTGGCTGAGTCGAGCTAGGGGAGGCTCAGGACCGGCGTATTGATAACCGTAGCCAGAATTTCAAATTGGGTTCGCGCGCTTAGCACTACGCCACTACTCCCAATACATACGTGCGCGCGGCCGCATAGCCATATAAACAAAGACAAATATCCTCCGTGTTGTACCTTTACACACTGTTAGCGAGCACCTTTTGAGGCCTGTAAGGCGCACGTAGGGGTGTTGTAACCAACACCACTCCTTTTTTTAAAACTCCGGACCGCATATGCCTCCCCAACACTGATATTTACACACACAGACATGTACGTGTTGCACATTGCTATGGAACCGTTCACTATTATAAGTTGTAACGCATCCACCTCCAACCCCATCTCCCACGCTATCCCCCTCCTCTCTCCCACCTCACCTGCGCTTCTCAGAACTCGCCGGTGTATCGCTGCAAGGGTCCCCAACTTGACAGCCACCCCCTCCTTCCTGGTCGCGGCGTTCTCCCCCTGGAGAGAGATGCGATTTCTCCCGGCAGTCCGTCTCCCTCCTCCTCTCCGCAACTCTCTCGCTCATGAAACCGCAGCAGCCCAACCTTAAAACTCACCGAGCGCTCTCTGTGCCCACCCGCCGCGGATCATGCTGTCCTCACGCATCACCGTTACAACGCGCGTCCGCAACTAACTGGGAACAATGTCGCGCGGAGACGAAGCTTGGCACTTGATTGACGCCGCGGTGGTTACCGTGCCCTCGCGTTATCTGCCCGCTAATTGGCTCTAATTGTCCCACGAGCGCGCAAGCAGCGAGGAACACCGGCCGCCACCGCTGTTTCCGCGTGATGCCCGCGCACATGAGTGGTAGAGTGAGTGGGGGTGCGCGGCGCGGACTCCACGCGGCGCGGGGGAGGAGGAGGCGGGGACGCGGCGGTGATGGTGGTGCTGGAGGAGGAGGCGGAGGAAAGGTCGTGGTGGTGGTGGAGGAGGAGGAAGGGTGGTAGTGGTGGTAGTGTACGGGTGGTGGTAGTAGACTAAGTGTGGTTGTGCTAGAGTAATGATTGTGGTGGAGTAAGGATGTTTGTGGTAGAGTAAACCTGGTGGTAGGCTAAGGCTGTAGGGATAGATATGGTGATGCGTGTGGACGTGGTGATGGTGGTAGCGGAGAGACCGACGGGCGTTGCCTCCACTGGTGATGGTGGAGGTAGTGGTGGAGGGGAGGAACTATTTCAAGCGACCTGGTGGTGGTGGTGGAATCACAGTGGAGGGGTGGAGATGCTGTTGTTGGGAATGGTTGGAACGGTGGTGGTGATAACTAGTACCCAGATATTTAGCTGTACACAGCTAGTCAGTTAATTAAGCTGGCAGGGAATATTAATAGTTGCACTTTTAGAGCGCTTTTCACCCGAGGGTCATAAAGCGCTGCATAGAGCTGTGGAGAAAACGGCATGTCAGCAACGACACATGAACCGCAAATCAACAACCCTGGGTGTTAATGGGAAGGTTGGGTTATGTAGCTCATTTTAACAGTTGTCCAGCGGGGAGGGATACTAAGGTTATAAATAAGGTGGAGGGATGGCGGTGGCGGTATAAGCGTGGTTGGTGGGGTTACTGCTAGTTGTGGTGCTGGTGGTGACGGTGATATTTGATGATGTGGGTGACAGCAGTGGTGGTAGTTGTGTTAGTGCATAGCGGTAGTGGTTTTGGTGGGGTATAGCGGTGGTGGGGCATTGTAGTGGTGGTGGTTGTGGTGGGACAGTGGTGGTTGTGGTGGGGCATAGTGGTTGTGGTGGGGCATAGCGGTGGTAGTGGTTGTGGCTGGACAGTGGTGATTGTTGTGGGACGTAGTGGTGGTGGTGGTTGCGGTGGAGCATAGCGGTGGTGGTGGTTGTGGAGGGGCGTCGCGGCGGGAGATACGCATGGGTGTGTAGTCCCATATGTAACTGCACGCATGACTCAATCACACTGTATCGGCTTGAGGCATTCTGGTGCCGCCACAGAGGAGCTAAGGAACTTATGTCTTACTATGTCAAGAAATAATCTGCAGGATTCTCCCAGTTCACGCATAGTTGTCACAACAATGTACAGCGACACAGTTGGGAATAACAGTTCCACGTTCGGATTTAGCCTTTCATTCATACGTATCATAAATAAAGATTACGTCGCGGCTCCTTGGTCAAACCACTACTGGATGAAAGTTTCCCTAAGTCGCTATTATTGTATGCGACCTCGCGAGACAACCATCCGTCTTAGTGGAGTGGAGGTTTTACACGGACCAATTTGGGGTTGTTTGACCATACTTCACCACGCCACTTCAGCTGAAGCGAGTTGAAGACCAGGATCTGCTCAAATAATAGTCACTGACGTTAACCGTGGCCGGAAATCGAACTCGGATCATCAGGTTTGTAACGCAACGTGCTCACTATTGCACTATCGCTCCCCACATACACATCAAC
Source organism: Mordacia mordax (assembly GCA_036362905.1). Taxonomy (NCBI): domain Eukaryota; kingdom Metazoa; phylum Chordata; class Hyperoartia; order Petromyzontiformes; family Petromyzontidae; genus Mordacia; species Mordacia mordax. Next base: position 10,629,423 of record JAZEWT010000013.1, read on the forward strand.
ATACACGTGCGCACATATCCACAACCAACAACACCCGCCGATTGCCACTTAGTGGCAGTGACGCCCCCACGGCGGCTGTGCCAGGTCAGGTGCACTTTGAGACTGCACGAAGTGTCGAAGCCTCGCCGACTGGAGATCACGCTACAGACTCACGTATTAGGGTTGCCTACTGAGATTACTGGCAAATGTACCACGTATACTCTCCTAACTCGCTGTGTTTTAACCGACCGGAGCTCCGCACGTTGTTATGAGCGTCACTCGTCTGCCCTCCGTTGCTTGTGAAAGGCGACCGCCTCCAACTGCCCCGTAGCGTCCTTCACGACTCTCTTCCATAGAGGTCGATCTTGACACTGCTGGTACCAGTCTTCAGCAAGTCCACTCAGCTCCAGGTCATCCTGTGCCACATCAGTCTATCTCTTCTCCAGCCTGTGCCGCTCCCGGTCAAAGAACAGACCGAGGTGCCACACACACTAATGACACAGGTTTTCACCTATTCCTTACACTCACACGACAACTACCTTACCGCATGTCTACAGCCACACAAAGACAAAGATCCCCCGTATAACTTTTAACAGACTGTTGGGGCAAGTCCTGTAAGCAAGCACCAATGATGGTCAGCACGCAAGGCGTGTGGGGGTAACCAACACCACACCAGGGCATTGTCACTGCGCCACCACTCCCCACCACCACTCCCCACCACACATTCAAACAAAACAAAGCCAAACCTTTGCACAGACAGATCAACGCACACCAACTCACATCCACGTACTACTCTCACATCCACAAACTCCACCACACACATCTACACAAACACATCCACAATCCACACCACACACCTACGACAAGGTGGCAAGATAACGCAGCGGTAACATCTGCGCTTCACAGTAAGAATGTCCTGCCCGAGGCGGTTCGATCCCCGCTTCGAGTTCCTTTCTGTGTGGCGCGTGTGTTCCCTCTCTCTTTTCTGCGTGCGGTTCCTCCACGGTCTCCGATTTCTTCCACAACAAAAAATATATATATTTAATGAATTGGCCGATAACATGACATACAGGAAGCAGTGTCTGGCGGGTTGGCGGCTCCCCCTCCCACCTGAGATTTCCTCGCACCTCCGTATCCGTGTCTCATATGACCAGGTAGGGAATTTATGCAGTACGTTAGAAAATGTACTATGACAAAGACAAGGCAAATTTCACCTTTGTAGCCTTATGGAGACTTTTGAGACAAATACTATTAGGGAGCACCAATGAGGGCCGACACGTCACACGAGGGGGTGGGTGACCAGCACCACGCCCGACCGCCTTTATCTCTCCAGGGGCGATGTTTACAAACCGCAACAGGTACTCATTTGACGTTTAGTCGACCTATTCACCTTCACATACTTACACACACACCTACGCACATGTGGATCCACACACACAACCTCAAATCCATGCGCGCACACATAAGCATGCTCACACATCGATACCAAAACTAAGGCAAAGATCCCCCGTATAGCCTTAATAGACTGTAGGATCAAGTGCTGTTAGCGAATACCATCTATAAAGGCCAGCACGGCACACGAGGGGGTGAGTGGCCAGCACCACGTCCTGTCGCCTTTGTCTCTCTAGTGACGATGTTTACACACAGCACCAGGTACTAGGGGAGACCCAGGACCGGTTCGGAAAATCGTCGCTGGTGCTGGCCGTGAATGATAATCGAACTCGGGTCGCCAGCTTCGTAGCGCAGGGTGCTAACCACTGCACCACGACTCCCACAAGCATCCCGCACACCAATCCGCATCCACACACGGCCAACATGAACCAAGTGCCCCATTGTGGTTTCAGAGGCCACCCTCCATGCAGACACGCAATGGCCTAGGTGCTCATGTCTTATGAATCCCGTGAACATCCAAGAGTGCACGAGGCTCAATGGCGACGCGTGGTGGCACTGGGCTGGGCGCCGTTTCATCGCCTGCACACTAGATAGTGCACTGTTTAAGTCAATGTATGGGCTTCTGTTTATGCAGACTTCTCCGTTTCCGTGTAGGTCAACGTGTATCACTGCAATCTGTAAGTTCCTGTGTAGGTGCTCACATGCAAGTGACGTCAAATCAGACGCCTCGATGCTTTTAACATCAGATGCCTCCAGCGCATCCTTGGCATCACCTGGGCAGACTTCGTTCCCCACGTTGGCGTTCTCCAGCGTACCGAGACCGTAAGCATCGAGGCGACCCTCGCTCGGAGGCAGCTCCGCTTGGTGGGCCGCGTCATCCGGAGGCCTGGCTCCCGTCGTATACCTCGCCAGGTACTTCTATGGACAGCGACCGGCAGCCAGCAGAAGACCAGACGGTCACAATCTGCGGTATGAGGATCACCTGAGAGGGCCACTGAAAAGGTGCAATATGAAGCCCGGTGATCTCGAGTCAGCTGCAGCCGATCGTCAATATGGCGCTCATATGCCACGCCGGGGTCAAACGCCTCGAGGAGCAACGGATGGAGAGCAGCGTCAACGCAGAGACCATCTCGCTAAGCCAGCACCTTTCCAGATGTGTGTGTGTCCCGTGTCCCAGCTACGGCTGTGACTTCATAGTCGCCTACAGTGACATCGTCTTCAGAAAGCCAATGGCAAACTTACTTAACGACTCAACGGAAGCAGCGTTATCTTCGATCGTGATGAACTGCCTAAAGCATGTGCAAGTCTATAGCGCTATGTGTAAGTGTGAAGTTACAGAGTTTTTCGGGACGGACAGTGCGATTGCGAAACCCGTGTTGGCGAGCTTCTGTTGCTTACCCATTGTCTCGCCGGTATATACATGATATCATCTGAAGGCGCGCAAGCGGACGGTGCGTCAGCTTCCTGTTGTTTACTTAAAATCTCGTGACTACGGGTGAGGTCATCCGGAAGGTGCGAAGGAGGGGGGCGACACGGAGAAATATAAAGAATCGGTCAGACGGGGAGTTGGTCAGCTGGTCGTGAGGGGGTCAGAGGGAGAAGAATCGCCTGGGGAAGAGTCGTCAGGATGTAGTCGCCGCTCGTGTTCGTTATGCCCGGGCCCGCACGCGCTGTTCAATAAAACATCAAAAGACAAGAAGTCTCTGCTCGCTGGCTGAAAGATCGTGGAGTGAACGCTGATCCTCGCCGTGGCCGTTATCGTCGAGCCGCCACGAGTCTGCGGTCCGAGTCGTGGTGCCACATAAGTATTTAGCTGTATGGGTGACACTATATATATTTATCTTGTAGTCTATGAGTCTCTTAGCAGCTATATGGGTGTCTATAAATGTGTGAGTCAGTAGGTCAATTTGTTTCTCTGTAGGCAAATGGGTCTCTGCGTCTCTCTGTCAGTCCATGGGTCTCTCTTTAAGTCGATGGGTCTCATTGTAAGGGCCGCTGCGCAGCGTGGTTTGGTTTTAGGCCGTGGTGCAAAGAATGCTACTGGACACCCAAGACAACGGTCTAACCACCCACCCTCTGCATAGCCCGGCACCCAGGCCAACCCGGCACGTGGCTCCCGTTGCAGTTGCACCGCCTGCACACTCGATAGCTATGCCATTGATGATTATTATTAATTAGCAGACTCCTTAATCCAGGGCGACTTACATCATTAAAGAGGCACGAGGAAACCATAGAGAGGTGAGGGGAAGGCAACCATGCAGTCAACCGGCGCCAACACCTCCCAGACACTACGTTCTATATATTATGATGTTATCAGCAAATTTATTTATAAGTCTTTTTTTGTTGTGGGAGTAAACCGGAGAACCCGGAGGAAACCCACGCAGAACAGGAGGAGAACACACAAACTCCACACAGAAAGGCGCTCTAGGCGGCAATCGAGCTGCCGCCGGCAGGACATTCTTTCTCTGAAACGCAGATGTTACCAGGTTATATATATATTTATGCTAGGCTACCGTGAAGCACTGTGGCAACGGTAGAGATAAGGCAACGTGGCCAGACGCTGATGAGAAGACGGGGTCATAGTCGGGGTGGGAGGCGATAACGAGTGGGTGCAGGGAGGCGAGCCCAGGACGAGTTCGGGTATCATTCGGGAATTGAACTCAGGTTACCTGTGCGTCAACCATTGCGCCACTGCTCATATCAAAACATTCAACGACGCTTAAAACGAATCTCTGTCTCTAGCTGGCTGCTGGCTTCCACTCCTCCGCAGCAGTAACTCGGTCACTATCAGCTGCGAGGCAACAGCCACGGAAGCTAGCTGGGTAACTGGCTACACGGGGTTTTCTGCGTAGCAGATACTGAGCTTAACGGCGAAGGAAGACGACATTCAGAATGACGTTTAATAATAATAGAGACATCGAAGATGTGGGAATACCAATCATACGTACTTACACTGTTCATTTAAAACCGCTCTAACTTTACACATTTGTGGTGATATAAATGTTATTCTCATCTCATTTCATTGTCAGAAACCGCTTAGTCCTGTACAGGGTCGCATTGAGCCGGAGCCTAGCCCGGCAGACACAGGACGCAAGGCAGGGATAGACCCACGATGGGACGAGAGTCCATCACCGGGCACTGCGGGCAAATTAGTCTCAAGCCAATTAACCTATGCAGCAGCATGTTTTTTTGTATTGTGGGAGGAAACCGGAGTGCCCGGCGAAAACCCTCGCGGACACGGGGAGAGCATGCAAACTTCACACAGAAAGGCACCTGAGCAGGGATTCGAACCCAGGACCTTCTTGCTGTAAGGCGACAGCGTTACCCATTGGGTCACCGTGCCATTGGGTCTATCGCTGCCTTGCGTCCTGTGTCTGCCGGGCTAGGCTCCGGCTCAATGCGACCCTGTACAGGACTAAGCGGTTTCTGACAATGAGATGAGATGAGCTGCTCTTTCGGGATATGCGGACCGAGCTAGAGAGGCGGAACGCTCGACACGGAGCAGCTCTTGAGAGCAAATCTAACACCGCACACATCGTTCAAACGGAAGAGAAGGATATCGTGACCTTGGACCGGACGCGAGCCCAAGTGGGAATTGTTACCAATGGCCATGAGTAATGACGCATGTGCAGCCAATGGATGGAACGAGTCCAGTACACCGCCAATCGCAGGAGACGGAACGATGAAAAAATCGGGTGAGTGGAGGATCAGGTGCTGATGACATCGCCGGATCGTGAGAGGTCATGATGGCTTGGGGGGAGAACAGGCATTTCATCCAGCAGTGGATTGACCACGGCCGAGCTTAATGATGAGAAAACTATTCGCACCAAATCACCCCCGGCACGAGCGGGGTCCATGTTTGCGATGTGATAACAGCGCAGCGATGTAGTGGCGGTCTAACTATGCACAGCCAACATGCTGCACACACACACACCACGTACACAAACACCACATACACACACCACGTACACACATACACACCACATACACTCCACATACACAATCACACCACGTACACACATATACAACGTACACACACACCACATACACACACCACGTACACACACCACATACACACCCACACATACCCACACCACGTACTCACACATACCAGTACACACACACCACACACACACACATACCATGTACACACACACCACGTACACACACAAACACTACATACACACACTACATACACACACACCACGCACGCACACCACGCACGCACACACACACCACGTACACACACCATGTCCACACACACACCATGTACACACACACACACCACACACACACCATGTCCACACACACACCATGTACACACACACACACCACACACACACCACGTACACACACACACACCATGTACACACACATACACACAACGTGCGCTCGTGAATAACGGCGAGTGACGCCTGAGCGTCATCGTAATGATGAGCCACGTCCAAGCAGGGATTAATTTCATTTGGAGTTGCCCCGGGAAGTATTACAGAAAATATTCCCCAAACCCCCCCCCCCCAAATGTTGCGTGGGGGGCAACGGAGGATTGGTGGTCGCGCGGGGCGGTGGGCTAAAATATTCCATGAGAAATTAAGCCCTGTGTCTAAGCATCATTGTAATGCAAGCAGCACGCGTGGATGATGCTGCTGCGAGAGACGGGAGGCGCGTTCGAGACAGATTCTCCCCTAATGAGGAAGGAGGAGGAGGAGAGCGACGCGGTCGTGACGCGCTGTGGCGCGGGGGGATGGTGGACGCGCCGGGGGTGATTTTGTAACGCCGTCATGATGCTCATACTGATCATGATGATCGGGAGAACGCGTGCTGCTGATGAGGCTCGTTAATGCAAAGCCGTGATGATTATGTATTGATAGTGGTGATATTGGCGACAAAGTTGTACGCGAGTGATAAGTGGTGATGATTAACGGGAGACAATGATAACGGATTGTCGTTATAATTGTGACGATCCATGGAACTCATGATCATTATGCATTCGAGTAATAAAATCAGTTGGGAGGATTGCGATTCGTAACAGCGGTGTGATTATTATTGATGTTTGTCAGTGATGAGGATAATGACGAGGTGACACTGACAGTCGTGAGCGCCAGGGCAGAGTCGATCCCCATTAACAAAGCGTACGGTGTGAGAAGGGGGGGGGGGGCTCGCTCCACGCACCCCCCACTCCCTTCCTCGTCACGTCGGCATCAGAACCCCGTTAATTTACAGTCAGGATGCGCGCATTGAACGGTTGAGGCTTTACATCTTACCTCCCTACAACTCCCACATCTTCTCCCACGTTGCAACCACCTCTTATTCTCTTTGATCCCACTCTTCCATCACGCTGCTCCCACCTCTTTACCCCATTTTTCCCCACCCTCCCCAGAATATGTTCTCACCCTCCCCCACACTGCTCCCACCCTCGTACCACGTTGCTCCCACTCTCCCCCACCCTCCCCCACCCTCCCCCACCCTCCTTCACCCTGATCG
>JAZEWT010000013.1:10667154-10696347 GCA_036362905.1 Mordacia mordax
TGTACTTTGGTGTGTGGGTTCGTGTATTCGTGGTTGCGTGTGTAGTTTGGTGTGTGGGTTCGTGTGTGCTGTGTTTTGTGTGTAGTTGGGTGTGCGGGTTCTTGCGTGCTGTGTTGTGTGTGTAGTTGGGTATGTGTGTCTGTGTGAGTGTGTTCGTGCATACAGGCAGGTTGTACGCGCAGTGTCTCCGACACTCCCCGTGTCGCGCCGATCGCTCGCCGCTCACTCCCGGCACCAGCTGCTGCTGGTGCTGCGGGGACGCCACCGCGTGTACGTCGGCATCACGACGTGGCCCTGGCATCTCGCCAACGGTGTCACAGCCGCCACCGTGTCCATTGCCATTCTCTAGCATGGTGCCGGCACGGCTCAGCCGGCAGTAGTGCTCCAGCAGCGCCCAGCGTTGCTCCTCGCTCAGTGTGGCTGTGTCGGTAACAGCGGCGGCGGTGGAGAGGGGGGGGATGTGGGGTGCAGAGGGAGAGGTAGAGAACAGTTGGTGAGAGATGAGCGGGAGAGAGGGGAGAGATAGAGGGGAGTGAGATGACGCAAGTGACGATAGTGATGATGGTTGGTAATAACAATGATAATTACGGTGATAATGGGAGTGATGGTGATCATGATGGGAATGACAACAATAGTGTCAACCAATGATAATTAAGACGATGATGCCATGACTGCTGGTGATGACAACGCTGCTGAAAATAATGATTCTGCTCCTGATGATGATTGTACTGCTGCTTATGCTATTACTGATGAAGAAGCTGCTGATGGTGTTGATGTTGTTACCAGAGAGGCCGTGGCACAGGCGGCCGAAGTTGAGGGCGAGGCTAGGCATGGAGTTCTCATCTCCGCTGAGTGCTCGCTCACAGAACCCCTCGACCAGTGGCACCACCGTGTGCCGGCACGTCGCTACATCACCCCATGCATCACGTCAACATCATAGCATCACAACAAGGTCGTAGCTCACAGTCAGCACTATGTGCTGGTATAGCGCTTTGTCACCCACATTTCTCGACATCACTACCATCATCATCATTACAATTTCACGATCACCACCTGTGATCATTATCACCGTTATCATGGAATGGGGTAGTCAGCTGGGGTGACGAGGAGAGTGGTGGAGCACTGAGTTGAAGTGAGTAGAGCTCAGTGGACAAGTGTTGTCGGGTGTCAGGGTGGATTGGGGTGGTGTGGTGGAGCACTGAGTTGAAGTGAGTAGAGCTCAGTGGACGAGTGTTGTTTGGTGTCAGGGTGGATTGGGGTGGTGGAGCACTGAGTTGAAGTGAGTAGAGCTCAGTGGACGAGTGTTTTTGGGTGTCAGTGTAGATGCCCACCCGTGTCTAGCATAGCAATGACGTTGGTGAGCGTCTCCAGTGCTGCCGTGCGCACCCCCCCCTCCTCGTCCGCCGCCAGTTCCAGCAGCTCTGGCAGCACCGCCACGCGCGTCTGCTCCAGCCTAGAGTTGTCGCGAACATGCGTAAGAAACACAAAGGTCCCCTGTGTAGGCTACGCAGCCTGCTGAGGCAAGTGCTGTTGGCGATGAGCACCTATGGGACCTCATTTTTCAATAATAGCACCTTGTTTTTAAAGCTGAGGTGACCTAGGGGAGGCCAATTCTGATATCACTCACTGCTGATGTTTGAAAACCACCACATCATTGCTTACTCTCCAAGCATGTATTAAGGTTGACACAGTACACAAGGAGGTGCGTGACCAGCACCATTCCCGGCTCGGGTGCCTTTCTGTGCAGAGTTTGCATGTCTCCCCATGTCTACCTGGGATTTCGCCAGGCACTCCAATTGCCTTCCTGGGTCCAAAGATAGCAGCCTAGGTTAATTGTCGTGAATAAATGGCCTCCAATACCCTGAAATAGTGTAACGTGCTTACCCAACCCCATTGGACAACTGTTAATAATCGCTACATAGCGGAGCTATTCCTTCCAGCTTAAATGAAAACGGACTAACATTCTCCGCTTAGTGAAGATCACATCACTACGTCGGTCTGAGCCAGGCTAGGTGCACTTTGAGACCATGAGCCATGCTAAAGACTCGCTGGGAAGGAGCTGACGGGCCCGATGTGTATGTAAGGTGGTTCAGCGGTTAGCGCGCTGAGCTACAAATCTAGTGAGCCGTGTTCAAATCCCGTTCATAGCCACCAACAATGACTATTTTCTGAACCGGTTATGGGTCTTCCCCAGATCGGCTCAGCCTCAATTGAGTACCTAGTGCAGTGAGTAAACATCCGCCACCAGGGAGAGAAAAGCGACAGGGAGTGGTGCTGATCATCCACCTCCTCGTGTGCCGTGTCGACCTTCACAGCTGCTACTCACTAACAGTACCTGACCCCACAGTCTGTTAAAAGCTACACGGGAGATCTTTATCGTCATGTGCATGTTGCCCCACATACCCCAAACCGCGGGCAACGCTCCCCAGCTGGCGGCACATAGTGGCGCGCACCTCCAGCTCCACGTCCTGGCACAGTGCCCGCACCAACGGCAGCACCTCCTTGCCGATGCTGCGTGGCAATGGCGCCACCACCATTACCGGCGGGTGGGGGGGGAAGGGGGGGGGTGACAAACCGATAAATCTTACGATGCATTTCATCCCACGATGTTTTTGTAAATAAGACAGATGTTTACTATTATATCATAACATTCCCAGTGAGCTTGCACACTCTGGATGATGTTGTAATAATAATTATGATTACAATTTGCTTATAGCCTTTCATGATATCTCAATCTGCTTTAGATCAACAGTGGCTAGGCTTGGGTAAGAAATGGAAGAGTTAAAATAGGAAAATAGTTTAGAAGGAAAGACTTGACAATTCAAATAGAACCCGACTCCTGCCTGACAGCCATCAGCAGAGAGCTCCACAGTCCGGGTGCCATAGTAGCAAAGGCCTAGAGATAGCCCCTGGAGTGGGAATGATGATGTGATGTGATAATGATAATAGTGTTGATAATTGTTTCGAAAAGCTGCTCTCTCGGGACAGCCGCATCGTTCGCTTCCTCTCCCCTCCTCGCGACGTTTCACCTCACACGTTAGAGGCATCAGGCACTGCACCTCAGGCACTGCACCTGAGGATGCCTCTAACGTGTGAGGCGAAACGTCGCGAGGAGGGAAGAGTAAGCGAACGACGTGGCTGTCCCGAAAGAGCAGATTTTCGAAGCAATCATCATGCATCGAGCCGTGAAAACCTACATCATTGCATCGATAATAGTGCTATGAGAGCATTGATTTAATGATTATGATGATGGGGCTGAGTTAACAGAGGCCAGGATTTTTTTCTTTTTTTTCGTCCCAATTATATTCTACTGGTGCCATCAATCTGTCATAAAACCAAGACAGTGTCTTTTGGATCTGTCGAAGACATCAGTGCACCACCTTATGAATTAACACAGGATATGTTATGGGAATAGTCCTAAAGCCCTTCACTGGGCGGCTTTAGCCACTCTGGGGGCACACTTTGTACAAGCCCTGCACGGAGTGTTCCATCACGTCAAAACGAAAACCACAAGTTGTAATTGTGCTAAATTCAGTGAAAAATCTAATTATATCATGGATTATCTGTGTGTATCTTTGCAGTCAATGGTGCCTGTGCTGGGAATATCAACACGCTGAATCCGAAATCCCAACTGGGCTCAAGCCCAAATTTAGACCCAAATTCTCAGCAGTGTCAACTATGTGACACATTACAAACACCCCCCTAAGTCACATGCTTGTCTCAACTGTGGCCCCGATCAGTCCTTATGATCTGTGTATCCTTGCATTCTCCACACAGCCATCCTGGAATTCTGGCTACAGAAACTACAACCTGGCCAGTGCTGAACAGCAACAACACAGGAATAATAACTACAACCGTAACAGTTAGGACCACTGTTAAAAAAAAAATCCACATATTCAACAGCACCACTGTGGCTTTAAAAAAAAAACCAATAACAGAAGTCATTTTGGGTCCTGATCCTTCTCACAGCACATAAACACACAGGCCCCGAAACTCGGTCCGTCGTGGCCACAATTTGGCAACGGCAGCAGTCGCGCTGATCCTCACGTGTAGGCGTCGAACTTGGTGGCGACCTGCCCGAGGATCTTACAGCAGACGATCCGTGATGACAGAGCCTGCGACAGCTGTCCCTTGGCAGTGGCGATGCCCAGCACCTAGTGGGAGACCAGGCAGGTCAGCAATCGCGGATTAATCAACTCCACTAGTAGCAGCAGTGACAACAACAAGCTTCTGGATCGGGATGACCTGAAGTACATCGATCGTTCAGTAGCTGTACCTGATTAACCCTGTAGAGGGATCACAAAGGGCCAAAGACTCTCCCAGCAAACACAGGGAGCGAGGCAGGGATGTACTCAGGATCGGACACCGGTCTATTGCAGGGCACGGTGGAAATTTAGCCAGCAGGCGAATTAACATCGGCAGCGTGTCTTTGGACTATTCAAGAAAACTGGAGTACCAGGTAAAAAACCGACGTGGACATGCGGAGAACATGCAACCACAGAAAAGCTCAGGTGGAAAGCGTAAAAAAATAACTCTTAAAATTCACCTCTCTCTTGACGAGGTCCTTGGGCATGATCTCGATGACTGAGAGCAGCGTCTGAAGCCAAGCGTTAGCAACCGCTACCGGGAAAGCCGCACAGACGTCGGTGGAATAAGCCGCACGTTATTTACACAGCATTACGTCAACGCACAATAGACGTGCAGCATCGTATGCCAGGCTCCTTCCACTGCTGGACGTAGGCCTGTCCCACGTGTTGACAGCATTTTAATAAAAACAACGTGTAGCTGTAATCTGGTCTGAGAGCTGATCTTAAAAGCTACTCTTTCAGGATAGCTGTGTTAGGCATTATCTCTGCTCCACGATGTTTCACCTCCCATATTAAAGGAGAGAGGAAGAACACTCGACACGGCTATCCAAAAAGAACAATTCTGAAGAGAAATTCTCACACATCGAATTGTGAAAACCTAATCCGATCCCCGAAACACCAATCCGTCAAGCATCAAAGATGGAGATTTCAGTGTACTTACAAACTGGTTTTATCAGTACCTATCAGTGACTAATCTGTTATCTCGGTCTGTAGCTGCAAGACCATCAACTCACAACACTCATTAATGTGGTTTAACCACAGTCGTGCAAAGAAATCTGCAATTCCCAATCAGGAGCTCAAAAGTGCCAATTCAATGCTCTTGACAGACATTATGAATGCTTGGAAGCAACCCTCTTCATTCCATCCCGGGCAGGATTAGTACTCCCAATCACCCTACTGCAATCACCCTACCCACAGAGCCATATCCTGGCCAGCGCCTTAGATGGATATTTTGGAATCTGCTGGAGGTGCATCCTTGTGCCTCCCAACTCCGCCCACTGCCCACTGACTTCACCTTCGGCTGCTGCACTAACACCGCCCCGCCAAACATTTGAGTCGCCAGCCACCACGGGCTCTCTTCGCTTCCAAAAATCTCGCCACAAGCTTAGGGTGGCACTTCCATCAGGATGGGTGCTCGGGGCAACTGTACTCATTTGCCCCGCCTACCCCCACCACTGGCAGATGCACCACTGATTCCAAGATCCCAGGATCGTGGAATCGAGAGTGCTGCTACCGGCTCATCGCGTAGCCGTCCTAATGTAGATGATCGCTCGCCACGTACCGAGGTCGCGGTGCTCCACGTTCACGAGCACGGCGGGGAGGAAGCCCTGCGCGAACACGGTCGGCGTGACAAGGCCTCCGCGCAGCGACGCCAGAAAAGACTCCGCCGCAGCCAGCTGCGTTTCGGGGCCAGCGACATGCAGCACCTCCTGTGTGTGTGGGGAAAAGGGGTGCAGGGGTTAGCGCAGAGCTACAAACCTGGCCACCCGAGTTCGAATCCCGTTTACAACAACCAACATCAGTAACGATTTCCTGAACTGATTCTGGCTCCCATAAGTCGAATCAGCCTCAAATAAGTACCTGGTGTGGTGTGTAAACATCGCCACTGGGGAGACAAAGGCAGCTGGATGTGGTGCTAGCAACATTATCCCCACATGGGCCATGCCGGCCTTCATAAGTGTTACTTGCAGCCCCAGCTTCAAAAGTCTATATGACTCTATGGGGGTTCTAGGTTGAACAGTTGTCAATTTCCTTATATCCCTTATCACTCTCATCCTTTGTCTTTCTCGAAGTATACAGGGGGTTCACACCAGAACCCTACGATTACCACTACCGGTGGAATGGTCTCCACCAGTGACCTTTAAAGAGCCCCTGTACAGAGCATTTGGCCTAAGTGTCCACATTGGCTCGACTAATCAAAACAAATGGGAGCACCCACATAAAAGTTGGGGTCATAATGCAACCCCCCCACCCCCTTCCATCTGTACTGCACTGAATGCTTTAGCCACTTTCTTAACGGTATGTCATACCGTACTCTACCAGCTTACTTTCACCTCTGAGTGGGGTTCACATCCAAATCCTCCGGAAACTAAAGGGAGCAAGAGCCCCACATCCATCATGTGCTCCTTCTACAAGGGCATCATTGAGAGCATTCTGACCAGCTGAATCACTGTGTGGTTTGGGAGCTGCACTGCCTCCAACCGTAAGACCCTGCAGCGCAAAGTCAACGCGGCTGGGAAGATCATTGGTGCCTCCCTCCCCTCCCTCCTGGATATTTACAACACCTGCCTAGTCCGCAAAACCACCAGCGTTGCGGGCGACCCCACCCATCCCTCACACAGCCTCTTCAGTCTCCTGCCATTTGGAAGAAGATACCAGAGCCTCCGAGCCTGCTCCACCAGACTGTGTAACAGCTTTATACATCAGGCTATCAGTATGCTGAACTCTGTCCCCTCTGCTTCCAAAAAGTCTGGACTGTAACTTAACCATCCCCCTCTCTACACGTCCAACAGCACCAGCCATAAGAACTTTTTAATACAAACATATATACACACATACCTGCACTCAGCACTAGCCACCTTGTACAGAACACTACAGAAAAGTGCTGCTAATTACTCATTCTATGGATGGCAGATTACTTGCACATCTTTTCATCTATATTTGCACTATATTTGTTCCATTTAGTAATAATAATAATAATTGCATTCATAGAGTCCTCTTCACCCGAGGGTCACAAAGCGCTACACAGTGCTGCGGAGAGAATGGCACGTCAACAACAACAACATTAGAAAGGAAAATCAGCAACAATACAATTTTTGGGTTTTTTTTTTAATAAACACATCGTTGCAGAACAACATGTAAAATATGATCTGACTTTCAAATAAAAAAATTTAGCGCAAAATTATCAGCGTTTATAATATATATTGGGAAATAGTTTAATGTAACATTTATCATATAATAATAATTGCATTTCTAGAGTGCTCACCACCCGAGGGTCACAAAGCGCCACACAGAGCTGTAGCGAGAACAGCACATCAACAAAGAGATAAGAACGAAAAATCAGCAACATTAACGTTTTTTTTGGAGTTATTTTTTTACAAATTCGAGCTGTGGAGAGAACGGCATTTTAACAACATCAAATAGTAACACTAAATTTTAGGACATAAAATAAGTATTTAAAAAATCAGCAACAAACAAGGAAGGAATAAATGTACCCGAGCATGAGCAGGTCAGAAGAGAGCTATCAACCGGGTATGACAATACTGAGCCGCATCAACAGTCCTAGCTGGAGGACTTGAAAGCCTTCCAGAACAAGTGAGTCTTGAGATGAGATTTGAAGATGCCCAAGGACTCAGCTAATCGAATCACGAATGGAAGGGCATTCCAGAGTCTGGGAGCAGAGGGCAAGAAGGCTCTGTCGCCCATCGAATGCAGGTGCGACCTGGGCACATGCAGCAAGCCTATATTGGAGGATCAAAGTTGTGTTGAAGAGGGTGCTTGAGTAGGTTATGGATGTATGTCAGAGAAGGAGGATCTTATATTCAATCCTGTATTTAACAGGTAACCAGTGGAGAGACATTAGTACTGGGGATATGTGATCGTAGATGGGTGTGCGAGTGAGGACTCAAGCAGCCGCATTCTGCACATGTTGGAGACAATTGATCAAGTATACAGGGGTGCCAGGGAGTAGTGCATTGCAGTAATCGATTCGTCAGGAGATGAAGATGCGTATTAGCCTCTCAACGTCAGAGGGTGACACACTATTGTGCAGTCTGGATATATTTCTGACGTGGAAATAGACTACCTTCGTTACCTTGTTGATGTGTGTCTCGAAGGTGAGTGAGGAATCAAGAGTCACACCGAGACTTCGGACTGCCTTATCAATTTCAATAGTCTGGTCGTCAAGTATCAATTGGATAGGTTCAGCCTTGGACAATTGGTGTGGCGTTTAGACAAGCAAAACTTGTTTTGTTGCCATTTAGTTTTAGAAAATTTGAATTGATCAGGCCATCACAGTTGATAGTGAGGATGACATGCAAAGACCAGACACATTGATGGATGACTATGCGTGGATATAGATTTGAATGTCATTGGCATAGTATTGGTAGCTGAAATTGAGGCTGCGCAGGATATGGCCAAGTGGTTCTATGTAGATGCTGAAGAGGATGGGCCGAGAACTGAACCCTGAGGAACTCTAGACACAACAGGATGGATCTCTGCGTTTTGTTCTCCGAAGCTGGCAAACTGCTTCCAGTAAGACAGGTAGGAGCAGAGCCAATGCAGGGCACTGCCAGAGACCCCTATACTCTTAAGTCACTCAAGTAAGATCTGATGGTCAACGGTATCAAAGGCAGCACTCAGGTCCAATTGGACAAAAATACTTGGCAAGCTTTCATCAGCAGCAACGAGTGTGTCATCAACTACTTTTATCAGAAAATTTTCAGTACTCTGGCTGAATCTGAACCCAGGGTGGAAGGGATCGAGGTGGTCATTGTTAGAACGTGTTTCTGGAGTTGTGCGGCTATGGCACATTCAAGGACCTTAGAGATGAATGGAATATTTGAGATGGGGCAATAATTATCAGGGAAGTTGCAATGGAGGCCAGGTTTCTTAAGCAGGGGTGTAACTGCGGCACATTTGAATAGTGGCAGAACTATACCAGAGAGAAGTGAGTTATTAAACAGATTAGTGATGAACTTGGCATGGAATTTGAAATTTGCCGAGATTATTTGGATGGGAAAGGATCCAGGAAGCAGTTTGTGGGCCGAGATCTGCGAACCAATGAAGACACCTTGGATTCCGTTAATTCGGAAAATTCCAGGAGTATTGAGGTCAAGGAAGGTGAAGGGACACTTATTGAGGTATTGGTTGGTGATTGAGGCTGGGTAGAGATAGGATGGGCTGAAGTTTTCTATGAGAAAATAGGAATCAACTGATCAGCCTGATCTTTATTAGTGAAACGTAATAAGGGTGAGTTAATGGTTGGATGAAGGAGCTGATTAATTGTCGAGAAAAGATTCTTGGGCTTGTCACAGGTATCAGCCAGAATGTTGGAAATATGGCTGGTACGGGCACAGTCAAGTGCCTTCCGGTAGCGGATGAGCTGTTCCTTAAAGATTTGACCCTGACCAGTGAGGCCAGATTTTCTCCAAGTCCATTCGGCCCTGCATTCATTCACCTTGAGATCCCAGAGTTCAGCAGAATACCAAGTGGATGGTTTTCTGCCTGAGACATAGTGTGATATAAATGGGGCTAAATCATCCCGTATGTTTGATAGCACGTTGTTGTAAATTTCTGCTGTCGCATCAGAGGCAGAGTGAGCCAAAGCGGAGAGTAAAGTACTTTTGATTGTTGCGGTGCATATGTCTGAGTGAGGACGTTAAGGTTTTGAAATTGGATATGGTGCTTGGAGATGGAATTGGGAGACGTACTTGAAGATCAAACCACACAGCGGAGTGATCAGACAGACCGGGATCACTAACGGACAGGTTGATTATGGATATGCCCCATGAGCAAACCAAGTCGAGAGTATGGCCGCATCTGTGAGTGGCAGATGTTACATGTTGAGTGAAGCCAAGTGAGGTCAGAGTGGCCATGAGATCACTTGCAAGAGGGCTCTTTAGAGAGTCAACATGGATGTTGAAATGGCCAAGAATCAGGATCCTTTCAGAACTGGAGAACATCATAGAAAGCAGCTAAGATAATTCATTGACAAAAGAAGTAGAGGCTCCAGATGGGCAGTAGAGCAGCACCAACTTCACAGATTGAGCCGACCTCCAATCCAGAGACATATGCTCGAATAAATTGAAAGCCGGCGACAGAATCGGTTGGATGTCAGCAGACACATGGTGGAGAACTGCTTGGCCGCCACCACAGCCATTTGAACGAGCTTTCTGATGGAATGCAAAGTCTCGCGGTAAGGCCTGCTTTAATGTGACAAAATCATCATGATGATGCCAGGTCTTTGTTAGACAAAGTAGGTCTAGACTGTTGTCCGAGATCAGCTCAGCAAAGAGTGGGGCTTTTTCGGTGTTCAGAAAGTGCACATTGAGCAGGGCAAAGTGGGTTTCCCTTGCAGGCAATGTACGTGCTGGAAGAGGGTTACTAACCAGCGGTATTTTTACCAAGCAATGTCGAGCTGCAAATGGTCTAAATTGTTGTTTACTCAGTAGCCGATATGTAGGGCTTAATATGGGGATGGGGGTAGGGAAATCAATTGTAGGCAGGATAATGGACTTTTTGTTGCCGGCGCTCCAATGTATGTAACGAGGGCGTCAAAGTATCATCAGTTCATGGCAAATGCCCAAAAGGTTTGGTATGCAAGCCACTGATGTAGGAATCAAACTCTTTAGAGCCACGCATGTGTAAGTGATTATATCGAACAGGGGCCGAAGCCCAACTTTGGAGACAACTGGCACAAGGAAGGGCCACACCCAGGATGCGAAGGCAACACATCACGGGGCACCTCCCCTGGTGTAATTTAATCAGCAGGCCAATTAACCGAGAGAGCTGTGCATCCCTGAACGGCAGGAGGAATGTATAAAAGTGATAGTGTTAGTCACAGTGTTAAAGATGGGCGTGACGTACGTCTGTCTCAATACACACACACACGTACGTCTCTCCGTCTCCCTACACATACATGAACGTGTCTGTCTCCCTACACACACTCGTACGTGTCTCTATCTCCCTACACACACATGTACATGTCTCTATCTCCCGACACACACTTGTACGTGTTTCTATTTCTTTACACATACGTGTACATATCTCTGTTTCCTTACACACACATGTACGTGTCTCTGTTTCCTTATATTGCACTATAGTTGTTATGTATTGGTTATTTTTCTAGTTTTTGTTGATGATCCGTACGTGCCTTGTTATTGTGCTCCCAATCCCCAGCTAAGCTTAACTTGTAAATATTAAAATTGTTAGTATTTATTTTAGTATTTTGTTTTTTTTTTATCGAAGTATTTTTAAACCCTTGTTGTGTTTCAGTCCTTTTATATGCCAACACTAGGGTCTGAGAGAAACGGTATTTCGATCCTCTATATGTCTTGTACATACGGCAGAATTGACAATAAAGTTAAAATGATGATGAATGATGATGAAACCAGCATAGAGGCCCGGAAGCTTTCCCACATGGGAGGCTGAAAGTGACAAAATGTGGAATTCCGGTGGCATCGCCCACCACGCAGGTTCAATCAACCATTCGGGCGTTGCCCACTCGACTGCGCCGCGCCAACCTCGCCACTTGCCAGTGCCGCCTTGTTCTGTGCCCCACGCCGGACGCCACCCCGAGGAGAGACTCACGCGGAGTTTGGGGAGGACGCGGCGGAGTGCCTCGGCCGGACTCCGCTGCAGCAGCTCGGAGAGGCTGGATGCGACGCTGATCCACTGCACATCTTGACCGGAGCTGAGTGGGTGCGGGGGGGGGCGGGGTAACGCGCCAGGACACGTGGGGGAGGGCGAAGGGGGGTGGAGAGGGTGGCACAAAGATTAAGGGTCTCAGGTCCTGATTTGTGCATGTGCTCATTCACCGACTGAAACACTCAATGACCTGCCCACCCACTCACACCACAATCCACTTTTCAATCCACCCACTCACTCATTCACTCACACACACTAACCTTGACTTTCCCTCTCTCAACCAATTCACTCATTCACGCACCTTATTCTCAAATCTAAACACCTACCCACCCTAACCTACCCACTTGTAAATTTCTGTCATGCATCTTACAAGTGTATACATCTCGTCCAAGTTAATTTCTGTAGACATTCCTTCCAAAGTGACCAAGATTCTGGCACAACAATGGCTTGCGCTTACAAACGGCGATAATGCCGGCTAAGTGGTGCTGGCTTCTCGAACACCGCTCCTCGACCAAGCCAGCCAATATCTCATCTCATTGTCTGAAACCACTTAATCCTATATAGGGTCACGGTGAGCCGGAGCCTATCCCGGAAACACAGGGCGTAAGGCAGGAATACACCCGACGATGGGACGCCAGTCCATCGCCGGGCACTGCGGGGCAATTTAGCCTGCAAGCCTATTAACCTATGCCGCAGCATGCTTTTTGGACTGTGGGAGGAAACCGGAGTGCCCGGCGAAAACCCACGCGGACACGGGGAGAGCATGCAAACTCCACACAGAAAGGCACCCGAGCCGAGAGATTCGAACCCGGGACCTTCGTGCTGTGAGGCGACAGCGCTAACCACTGGGCCACCGTGCCGCCCCAGCCAATATCGTCTTTCCTTGTTTGCCAATGTTCTCCAATTCACTACCAAATAGAGCCAAGGCGATGAGCTCCTCGGGGTCTGATGGAGCCCTCTCAGCTGCCCACTTGATAGCACCAAGTGATTTCAAAATCTAAGGGGCAATGCGCCTCTGCCACTTTCAGCTCCGAGTCAGTTTTGGAAATTCCACGTTTCTATGGCGGGGACGATTCTATTCTAACAGACGAGCACCATCGTCTTCCAATAAAAAAGTGGTGGTCATCGTCTCGACCCCGGAAGTAGGTTTGCCACATCTGAGGCACAAACACCGGAAAATATCATGCATGGGGTCATGACCAAAGAGAGCGAAGGCTGCATATGTAACTGGCAAAACCCGGACTTTGAATAATGACTTATTCCAGGAAAACTAACAAATTTCCTAGAACAATTGCCACCTCCAAAATAAGGAGGATGATCCTTTAAACAAACCAGTACAGGTAGTAACCCTACAGAGAAGGGCACAATGGGCAAAGTCAACATGGCCGGGCGACTAGCAGCTCAGAAATTCTCCATCTCTGCCCCGTTCCCCTCCTCTGCTCCGCTGCGGGAAATCGCTCGGCTGTGCGCTGCGCAACGCGACAGTTTTGACATGTTGATGAGAGGCGACGTAACGTGTGGGCCTAATTAATTAAAATGGAAAACATCATTCCGCACGGGGGAGGGGGGGGGAGGTAGCGATGACTGATGCTCCTCCTTTCGCGATAAAACGAGGAGGCGCAATAACACGTGCACCCACAACTTTCTTGGCACTTGCCCAATATTTATATTAAATTACGACTCCCCCCTCCCTCTCCCCCCCGAGTAACTGGGGCTATGTCGATCACGGAGAGCGTTTATTTCGTCAAGTCAAGTGTGGCCGAGAAGGCAGTTTTACTGCCACGCCGCAAGAGTCTTGAGGTCACACCGACCTTGATTAATCGATGCCTGGGAAAACAACCGTTATTAAATTCATTCTCTGCATGCTTGGCGGATTACAGGGCAGTGGTTGTGGAGGCCCGTGCGATTCCATGCACCATGGACGATCTTTCCAGCCCAGGAAAAATTACTTAGTCATTTGCTAAATTAACGTGTTTATAGCTGTGTTTCACTTAGACCACAAACCTGGATCCTCACAACAGAATAAATGTGGGTGTTGTGCTTCTTTACACGCTGCTGCGGTGATCAGTTCAAACTTTTGTTGTATCACAGGATTCCCACATCTCGAGCTCGCAAGCTCACTGGGTATTTTCTGCTGTAATAATTAGAAACATATAGCATAACGTCTCTAACTAGCATTAAAGTTGTAGCAATAACTCGATTAATAAATTAATATAAATGTTTAAGTTCATGATAAATGCCCAGAATAATGTACGCATTAATATGCATAATAGGCTTTTTAAAATCTAAATATTTTTCATGTCCTCCTATAATTTATAGCCACTATTTTACTTTCAGTTGAACTGTCCTGATTTTGTTGTTGACATGCCATTCTCTCCACAGCTCAGATTTGTATAAAAAAAAACGTTATTGTTGCTGATTTGCTGTTTTTATGTCCTTGTTGTTGCTGACAATGCCGTTCTCTCCACAGCTTTGTGCAGCACTTTGTGACCTTCGGATGAAAAGCGCCCTAGAGGTGCATTTATTACTATTATCTGAAATAGGTGATTTTAGATCTAAATTCTCATTATTAATAACAGGGATGTGTAGATTGAAAGCCATGGGTTACCTTCAGCCACTAGCAGCAGCAACATTATCGTCAGGTCGACTCATTGAGTGGCTCGTGTCACAGACACTGCGTTGGCACCGCTGAGAACATAGGTTCGAACCTGGGTTTCAGCTGCCCGCGATCAAAGTGGGTTCTCAAGTGGAGCAAGTTCATGGGCCAACGTGGAACTTTTAGGCTACAACATTTCACCCTAAATGCTTGGCAAAAGCTTCTTGACCTTGCATGAATTGTGAGGCAATTGCTCATCATGAGACGTGGTGGTGGTGATTGTTGTTGATAAATGAGGAAATTAGTCATTGTTGACAATAGATAAGGTGGCATGTAATAAAAGAGTCAGTTCTCCCCCATGAAGTCATTGCTGGAATGACCACGGCAGACACTTGTCGTCTCTGTTTGACCTCCCCTGCCATGACCTTGACCCCTTTGAGACTCTGCGTGAATCATTGCTGGCAAGTGCCCATCACAACACGTGGTGGTAATTGTTGGTAATAAAGAAAATGTCACTGTTGACAATAGATAATGAGGAATTTCAGGCTTTGCCCATGATGATTTCTTAATCTTGAGTCATCTCCTATCAGAAGCCAGGGTCAGAGGTGACAGAGAATATATATAGGAACTGGCCTGGATCTCGTAAACACATTGGTAAAATTATTGCCCCACTCTTTACATCCTGTGATAATAGGAGAGCCGCCTTGTGGCGTGACTTTATTTATACCGGGAGAAGGGGAGGGCATTAAACAACTTAGTGGGGCCCACGACACATCCAACGTGAAACAAACATTAAAATAAACTTATGTTTGATGCAGGTTTTCATGGCTGGGTGTACGAGAATTGCTCTGAAGAGCTGGCTTTTCTGGACAGCCCTGTCGAACGTTCCGCCTCTCTCCTTCCCGATGTTTTACCTCCCTAGTTAGAGGCATCATCAGGCTCGCCTCATCGTGAGTGCTTAATTTCGCAAGAGTGATGTATGGTGGAAATAGTGCTGACGATTCACACGACATTGGGGTCCAATAAACGTGCAATGACGGATCAATGTTCGTCGAAGTTTGTATCAACATTGGACTAGGGCTGCCACCTGGGAGGCAGAAAACACCGTGACAAATCGTGAGGGTAAACAATAAAAGAGGACTGTATGTGCAACTAGAATAACCCAAACTTTAAGAACTTCTTCAGCTGCCTCCTCAAAAAGGAGCATGATCCTGAGAAAAACAGGACAGGTGGAAACCCGCCCAGTGACCCCTGCCGGCATGGGGAGCCACTCTCATCCAGCAGGGGACTGAGACAAAGGGTTGTACATATAGTGCACATGATGGGGTCTTATTGGGTAAAACACGTTGCACCCCCCACCCCCAGGTGGTGAGCACCGCACCCTCCCACGCTCTCACACTGGCTGCCATCTTCTCCTCTCCGTGATTTTCAAAGACACTTTAACCATAACCTACCGCGTGAACTTTCCCAATCCACTTCTGGATGAAAGCCTCCCTGCACTCTGTTGGTATGCGGGTTGGTGAAGACCTCTCCGTTACAACGGGGGCGGTTTACGACATCACTCACCAACGATGCAAGACATGGTCAGGAATTGAACTCAGATCGCTAGGCTCATAGCATGGCGTGCTAACCAATGCACGACGACCCTACGCCTCCTCACACACACTGAGACGCACACGTTCACACGACCTAAAATTACTCAGATTATCTTCTCCTCTCAACATTTTATGTGTGTGTTTGTTTTACTCAATGAATGACGTGTCAAAATATTTCTGCTGGTTTGGTCCACTGCCTGAAACATCAATAATTATTAAAATAATTGCACTTCTAGAGTGTTTTTACCCAAGGGCCACAAGTGCTGCTATGTATCGTTCTGTTAAATTCAATATTATTGCCGAATGGAAGCATGATGATTATTTCCAAAGGCTGCTCTTTTGGGATACCCGCGTCTATTTCTCCTCCTCTCTCCTTCGTGATGATTCGCCTCCCATGTGGCAGACATCCTCAGGATTCCTGTAAGTGATCCGTGTGGCACTGCTGCTCCCTCACAGGATGACTGAAGATGCCTCCAATGTAGGAGGCGAAAAGTCGCGAAGAAGAGAGGAGCGATTGACGTGGCTATCCCGAAAGAGCAGCTTTTGGAAGCAATCATCATGCATCGAGCAGTGAAAACCTACATCAGTACGAATGGAAGCATTTTTGTTTTCTTCCAAGTCTGGAGATGGGACCGGTAACCTTTGGATTTCAAGGCACATGTGCGCCACCCTTACCATGGCATTCCTTGATCATACAAGACGACATTGTCAAATGAGATTTTTTCAAAAAACCCGTTTTGCTGCTGAGAAAACATTTTCATGCTCCCTGCTGCGATTATAAATTAACTACAAAAAATCATCGATGAATTTGCAGCCTCATTGCCCAGTCACTATATGGGAGTAGGTCCGAAACAAAGACAAAGATCCCCCGTAAAGCCTTAAGAAACTGAAGGGTCATGTACCGGTTAGCGACCACTTATGGAGGCTGACACAGCACACGAAGAGGTGGGTGACCAGCACTACGCCCGGTCGCCTTTGTCTCCCGAGTGGCAATGTTAACACACTGCACTAGGTACTCATTTGAGGATGAGTCGACCTAGCGGAGGCCCAGGACAGGACCAGTTCAGAAAACCGTCAATGGTGTTGGCCGTGAACGGGATTCGAAACTCGGGTTACCAGGTATATAGCCCAGCATGCTAACCGCGTCGCCACCACTCCCCATGGAAGGTCCTGCCCATGCTCTATCACGTACACACACACACATCACCACAACGGTCAACACAGGTTACTGAAGCAGAGCGGAACTCTTGTCAGTTTCTATTTGAGCTGAAATGAACCGTTGCGCTATGTTGCTCTTTTTAACAGTTGTCCTGCCGGAAGGGGAAAGCAAGTTACAACATCTCAGGGCACAGGGGACAATTTAGTCAGGATAAGTAACCTGGGCAGCATATCTTTGGACTGTGGGAGGAAATCGGAGTACCACACAAAAACCGACACAGGCAAGGGGAGAACATGCAAAACTCGATACAGAAAGGTACCTAAGGCGGGAATCGAACCTGAGACTTTCTTGCCTTGAGGTAGCAGCGCTCCTCACTGCACCATCGTGCCCCCCCTTGAGACCAGCTCAAACACCATGACCTCATCAGTCTCGGGAATCAATCTCACGTTGCTGAGTTAATGACATGCGGAACTAACCACTCCAATAACTTAGAATAACGACAATGTGTTGATACATTTTTACAATCGGACAACAAACCTTGAGATTTGGCGATAGGAGGGTCCTGATGTTTGATTCACAAGTGTTGATTCCACGTGGGAGAAAAGCATGAGGACCCAGAGAAACCCCATGCATAAAAGGGGATAAAAATCAAAGCTTCACACACATCGATTCAATAATACAATGCTCTACTGCCATTTCCTGGCCATCTCAGCTAAGCCTACGTTTTCCCAGGGAATCACTCATTACAGGCACGAACAGTATTTTTTTTTGCACATTCACTGCAATCTGACAAAAATATACTGCGCGACCTGTGCCGTGAAGCAGTAGCACTAAATCAACCACCTGTCAATGCCCACTACATAGAATAACTTCGGCCCATGAGAAGCACCAGTCTTAAACCAACACAACTGCCCTCGATGGGAATATTAAATTAATACTGGGAGGGCAGAGAAAATAAACAGGGCAATTATAATTCACCTGAAGCGCAGCTCCGGGCAAGTCGAGACTTTCCCTGTCGCCAGATTGGGGAGGCATTTTCTCTCGAATCTGACAATCAATGTACGATACGCTTGCCTTCGAATATATATGCGTGGACGAAATGTTGCCCCTCGAATTTTGACCTTTCTTCGTGAGAATCTGTTGTTAGATTGTCCTTCTGCTCACAAAGAATAGGAGAGATGTTACCACTTGCAGTGTTGTTAGCGGACACCTTTGAAGGCTGGCATGGGGCACGAGTGGGTGATGTGGCCTACACCCATGCCCGTCTGCCTTTGTCTCCCTCCCAGTGCTGATGGTCAACACAACCCACCACTACTCATTTGAATGGCAGGGTGGCACAGTGGTAACATCTGTGCCTCACAGGAAGGTCTGCTTGAGGCAGTTCGATCCTTGCCTCGAGTTCCTTTGCGTGTTCTCTCCCCGTTCCATGTGGGTTTCCTCCGTGTTCGCTGTTTTCCTCCCACAACAAAAAAACTCCATAATTAATTGACTGATAACATATAAATTTATAGGAAGTAGTGTTTGGCAAATGTTGACAACAGCTGGCTGCATGGCTGGCTGGCTTCTCCCCCTACGCCTCTGAGTTGTTCCCTCTTTAAACGAACACCTTGCACACATTGTAAATTACATTTAATTCCCCAACAAATTTGAGGCTCTTTCAGTGCTGCAGATGGAACTGAGAACAAACAAACAAGCAAACAAGTGGATGGTGGACAAGCAATTGAGTGGGTTGGTGAACAAGTACACGGCTGACTCAAGCGATTGGGTGGACAAATATCCGACCAAGCGAGCGAGCGAGATCGCGGGTCAACAGGCGAAAGCGGGCAAGTGAGCGACTGTGGGGCAATGGAGCAGGTGGACAGGCAGACGAAGCTCGGAGCAAGGCGGGTGGGGAGGGTGGCATGAAGTGGCGGTGGCCTCTCGAGACACGCTCGGGTTACGAGAGCCCTGCCCGGCAGGGCCCACAGCTCCATCGCGAGCTCTCGAGGGGCGCCATTCGCCGTGTACAGCCCAATTTTTCCACAATCAAAACGCTCTCGAGTTCCCTACTCCATCCATGGCGTGTGTTCGCGTGTGTTTTTGTCTTGTAATGTACATTTCCTTCTAACCTCCCGTTTCTTTGTCCCCGTTTTATTTCTCTAAACGCGATTACGGCTTGCACAAGTGTTCGGACCCGTGCACCCACCGCCAAAGCGCCGTGCACCCCTGCATATACTGGGATCGTACGTGGGACGTGGTCAAAGTGGCGATGTCTGAAGTGCCAGCATCACAACTATTTTTCCTGCAGCAGCCCATGTTCCCTGCCGCTTCCACTCTGCGGAACCATCACGGTGTAGAATGTCGTGAACATTGTCGCAACTCGTGTTTGGTGTTCTGAGCAACGCTGGCATGGCGTACCGTTCATCGTGCAGTGCCCTAACCACTGCACCGCCACTCCACCCATCGTTCTACTGTAGCATGCATAACTGGGCATGCATGGAATCGCAAACTGGCTTGGCCCTTCCTTGAGTAAACTCAGCCTAATATAAACACTTGGTACTAATTAATTATGCAGTGGGTGAGCACCAACACTGTCGGGACTTAAGGTGGCTGACCGTGGTGCTTTGAAACAATACGGCTCATATTTGCCGAGTCATGCTTAATAGGCTGTCGCTCAGATGTCCTAATATAAAGAAATGTCCACTTAGAGCTCTCTTAGTGCACAACCCTGTGTTGGAGAATGGCCTGCTATCGCAAAACTACTGCTGATGTCATTCCAAACGGCCTCTTTTCCACACAACGAGCGCTGCCCTTTTTGTACACCCTATTACAGGGGTCGTAATTTTTCCATGCCAGTCGAACCAAAATTATTTATTATCACAACTCGATTTTTCCTGCAATTTGTTTTGGAAACACTACAGTTAATACAATTATACCTTTGTGGATTAAAAAAAAGATAATATGACAGAGTATCGAAGACTGGATAATAAAATTCGATTATTATGCAGGATCTCATCGCTCTCATCTCATTATCTGAAACCGCTTAATCCTATATAGGGTCACGGTGAAGCCGGAGCCTATCCCGGAAACACAGGGCGCAAGGCAGGAATACACCCGACAACGGGACGCCGGTCCATCGCCAGTATGCAGGATAGAAGAAGAAAAAATGGCTTAATGAACAACGCACAGAAATATCTCATCTCATTATCTGAAACCGCTTAATCCTATATAGGGTCACGGTGAGCCGGAGCCTATCCCAGAAACACAGGGCGTAAGGCAGGAATACACCCGACGACGGGACGCCAGTCCATTTCCGGGCACGCACAGAAATAGAAAAGCAAAAAGATGTTAGATCATTGTGTAGGAATATCAAAGACATCACAGATGAAGGCAGGAACACTGCTAGTGGATGCATAAAAGCTAAAATAGATGACTCATACAGAGAGAGCAAGTTTTGAAGCGATGGACGGAATATATTTAAGATTTATTTCACAACACCCGAGAAGGAAAGCCATCGATTAAAATACAGGATGGACGGTTTGAAAATCATTAAGTCGGAAGTAAGAACAGTTATTAACAGAATGAAAATCAACAGAGCTATAGGAGCAGATGAAATAGCAGTAGAACAAATAAAATGTTTGGAAGACTTTGGCTTAGAAAAATTACAGACATTATCAATGAGATTTGTGACAGTGGAGAGACACATGAGGATCTCAGTAAATCAATCTGTATTGCACTCCCCAAAACACCTAGAGCTATTAAATGTGACCTCCATAGAACCATGAGTCTAATGAGCCATGTAACAAAGATCCTATTAAAAGTGTTGATGCTCAAAGCCAGAAGCAGAATAAAACCCGAGGTTGCAAATGTTCAATGTGGTTTTGTTGAAGATCGAGGTACAAGAAATGCTATTTTTATCATCCGAATGCTTTCAGAAAGGGCAAGTGAAATGAAGACCTCTATTTTTGTTTCATTGACTATAACAAAGCATTTAATAGTATAACACACGATCAGCTAATGAAAATTATTCAAGAGTTGGACATCGATAGTAAAGTAATGATGTAGGTTTTCACGGCTCGATGCATGATGATTGCTTTGAATAGATGCTCTCTCGGGACAGCCGCGTCGATGGCTCTCTCTCCTCTCGACGTTTCGCCTCACACGTTAGAGGCATCCTTAGGCGCAGTATGTGTGTGTAGTGCCTGTCGCTCCTTTATATATGTGGGTACTATGTATGTGTCGAGTCATCGTTTGTTATGTGGGGTCTACATCTGAATCACATTAACACTAATCTCCTTATCCTATTCACACCCCAGAACTGCGATAACACCCTGCTGCTTTGTCTGTGGCTAGTCCCCTAATTTGCATCTCATGAAAGAACATCTCACACACCTGGCGATCCCCCTCTGATGTCCACACCCAATAACTCTATATCTGTGCATTACTGACGTCAATAACTGGCCTCCAGGATTGGCTGAGCTTTATATTCATTTCTTGTTTTCGGTTCATGGTCCTTTTTGTCTCGTGAATCTCAATTGCTTCACGAATTAATCTTGGACCTTTATGGCGGATGGCTGCTACACTATGTGCTGCTGTTGCTGATTTATCCGTGTGCCGCAAACGTACTGCTGCCTCGTGTTCTCTTTTTCTTGTGGCTATTGTACTTCCTGTTTGTCCGATGTATACTTCCTCACAGTTACTGCAAGGGATGCAATATACGCCTTCTGTCTGTAACGGTAGTCGGTCTTAAGGTGATTTGAGTACGTCTTGTAACTTCTGGTGGGTTGTGAAGACTGTTTCAATTTTATATTTTTCTGGGCATTTGCTAATTTTGTCTGTGGTGCCTTTCACATATGGCAGGAAAGCGCTGCTCTTGATATCTTCCTCCTCATTTATTTGCTGTTTCTCTCTACGTTCTCTTGTTATGACACAGGGTGCAAGACAGGGATATACTCACGATGGGACGCCAGTCCATCACCGGACACTGTGGACAATTTAGTCTGCAAGCCAATTAACTTATGCAGCCGCATGTTTTTTGGACTGTGGGAGGAAACCGGAGTGCCTGGCAAAAACCCACCATGACACGGGGAGAACATGCAAACTCCACACAGAAAGGCACCCGAGCCGAGATAGCGCTACCCACTGGGCCACAGTGCCGCCCCAAACCGCAGGAGTAAGTTTCGAAAATTAACTAAATGATTTTATCCAAATAAAAAGAGGTGGGAGGCAAGGCTGTGTATTGTCACCTGACTTGTTTAACTCGTTCAGTGAAAACATCTTGAGAGAAACTGAAGGTTTGCCAGGGTTGCTAATTGGTGGACAGAATATGAATAGCCTGCATTATAATAATAATTGCTTTTATAGAATGTTTTCACCCAAAGGTCACAAAGCGCTGCACAGAGCTGCGGAGAGAACGGCACGCCAACAATGGCACGAAAACGAAAAATCAGCAACAATAAAAAAAATGTGGGTTTTTTAAAAAATATACACATCGTTGCAGAACAAGTAAAATATGATCAGACTTTCAACTGTAATTTTAAAATGCAAAATTATCAGTATTTATAATACATATATTGGGAAATGGTTTAATGTAACATTTATCGTACAATAATAACAATTGCATTTCTAGAGTGCTCATCACCCAATGGTCACAAAGCGCTGCACAGAGCCGCGGAGAGAAAGGCACATCAACAACGAGATAAGAACGGCAAATCGGCAACAACGCTTTTTTGGAGTATTTGGAGTTTTCTTATTGGATTCAGAGGGGAAGCTGCAAGAAATTCTGGTTAAGGTGGTTATTACAAGTGAGGAGAAGGGTTTAACTATCAATTCTAGGAAAACAGAATGCATGGTAATGTCAATGAAGAAAAGTGTGCCTGTATGCAACATTAAAAAAGGTAATGAAAATGTAAAACAGGTCAATATATTCATCTGGGAAGCTGGATAACATCTGATGGTAAATGTGATCATGAAATAAAACGGAGGATAGATATGGCCAAAGATAGCTTTTTCAACATGAAAAAGATACTGATAAATAATAACATTTCCGTCGGGACAAAACAAAGAGTTCTCGATTGTTACGTTCACGTATGCATCAGAATTTGTGACAATATCACCAAGTATAAAAAAGAGAATTCAAGAAACTGAAATGTGGTTTGTGAGATGCATCTTGAAGTAATCTTGGACAAGTGTCACCTAAAATGAAGAAATGTTGTCACGAATGGGATGAAGAATGACATGAAAAGGAAACAGTCTTAGTTTCTTGGGCATATTATAAGGAAAGAGGAAAATTCAAATCTGGTTATAACTGGAAATTTTTAAGGAAAGAGAGATTGTGGACAACAGAGATCGACATGTCAAGAGTCTCTCGAGATGGATAAACATATCAACAATGGACATTTTTAGATGTTCAAAGAGCAGAGATTATTGGAAGACCATTGTCACCAACGTCCTCTAGGATATGGTACCGAGAAGACCTTTGTGGAACAATTTGTCACTGAGCTGAGATGATAAATTCACTATATTAGAGAACGCAGTTTAATTAGACACGGTTGAAACGCCAATTTGAACCCAGGATCTCAGCAGTGCCAGCTCGGCGCTGTAACCTGAACAACCTGGTTACCCATCGGTGGATATTATACAATTTTCACATTAATAGAATTCGTAAATGTAACCTTTCCTCATCCATGAGTTCCATTTCCAAAGACCAAGGAATGTTACACAAACCTACCCTGAGCGTAAAACTGCACTGTTCAAACCAACTACTAGTGTGACTTAATGGAAACTAAATGAATATTCCCTTGGACATTTTGGGCATCCACCCCTGCTGCCTTCCATCAACCAACTAATTATCAGCAAAGATACTGGTAACAAAGGCAGGACTGTATGACGGTACGTGATTGGCCAGGCCCCGTTAAATTACTATATCACCTCGGACCCTACAGTCTGTCAACCAGGATTTTATCGGTCATATCGCCATTACTGGGCACTACTCAACCGTTTCCAAACTGAACAGGGATGGCACGCCTCCAATTTGTGCCTGTGGGATCTTTGCAGTGATGACAAATGTCTTTAAGGACAAATAGAATCTATGTCTCATATTGTAGGACTCATGCCCATAAATTGTGCTCCCAAGTGCTCTTCAAGCTCTCAACACTGGAAATTACAGTGCCTTGAGTAGGCTGTAACGCCAAATCCACATAAGATAACTAAATGCGTTAGTTTTCGGATGGCCAGTAAACGGTAGTTTCAACCTCTAGGTACAAAAACTAGGAATGTCACAATAGCAGAGGAGAGAAGGTAAACAACTTGTCTTCCATTGCGGCGTTATTATGCAACTGAAAAAACAACCCATTTAACGACCACAGAACGACAGATTTCCCAATACAGCTGTCATCACCTCGACAATGAGATGATGCTGGCAAAACCAGAATGTGGCAACCCCAGTAAACTGGAGTATGTGCACATTAGTTCCGGTCACACGAATTGCAGTGTTCAAGAACATGGCGTTTTTTTCTTTGCTCGTCGAGACTCCCTGTCCCCATGGCATGGCCCTGGTGGTGGCGGGTAAACTGCCAGATCTGTCCATTTGTAACGGGAAGATGGTGGTGGTAATGCAGAGGGAGTCTGTTTACAATGCAGTTAAACGCTTCTATGCAGAACCTTTGCAACGCAGCAGATCTGTCAACATGCTCTGTACCGCAATCTCCATTCAGTGGTGTGGCCTTTTGCGTGGAAATAATACAGAGATTAGGTGCTGCTAAAATTATGCCGCAACTACTGCTGAGTAAGATGACAGTGCCGTCTGGGTTATTTATAGTTTGGTTGGAAGAGTTCCCAGTTGTATGTTCAAATCCTGAGCAGTGTTAAGCAAGGATTATTATTTGTCATCTATTGCCACCATTACTGCTGCTACCATGGCCACGACTACCACCACCATCACCAGAACCACCAGCAGCTTCATCACCACTATCACTACGACTATAACCAACAACTACCATTCGCCATTACGTGGGTATGACGTCACCAAGGTGCTTGTGCTAGGTCAGATGCACCTTGAGGCCATGTAAAGTGTTGAAGGCTTGCCGACAGGAGTTCACAGGACAGACTCAGATGTTATGAGCTGCTTGACTGAGATGACTGGCAGATGCACCACATGTTCTTCTTACTCAAAAAAAACGTTATTGCTGATTTGCTCTTCTTATCTCGTTGCTGATGTGCCGTTCTCTCCACAGTTCTGTGCGGGTCTTTGTGACCCTCGGGTGATGAGTGCTCTGGAGATGCAATTACTATGATTATTATATGATAAATGTTACATTAAATCATTTCCCATTATATGTATTAACACTAATAATTTTGCATTTTAAATTTATAGTTGAAAATCAGATCATATTTTACATGTTCTGCAATGAGGTGCATATTTTAAAAAACCCAAAAAAAGTTATTGTTGCTGATTTTCCGTTATGTCGTTGTTGTTGATGTGCCGTTCTCTCCACAGCTCTGTGCAGCGCTTTGTGGCCTTCGGGTGAAAAGCGCTCTATGAAAGCAATTATTATTATTACTGTGCCAACTTTCTGTGTTTTAGCCACCCAGTGCTCTGCTCATTGTTGTGAGTGACCTTCCTCCACTCTTCACTGTTGTTGGAGGGCGACTACTTCCAACTACCCCGCAACACAATTCTTCTTCACAGAGGTCGAACTTGACACTGCTGGTACCAGTCTTCAGCAAGTCGACTCAGCTCCAGGTCCTCATGTGCTACATCGGTCCAACTCTTCTTCAATTTAAGATTTCATTACCAAAAAACACGACTATAATCAAAAATACAAAGACAAGATCCCCCATATAACATTAACAGACTGTAGGATGAAGTGCTGTTAGCGAGCACCTATGAAGATCAACACGGCACATGAGGAGGTGGGTGACCAGCACCACGCCCGGCCGTCTTTGTCTCCCGAGTGGCAATGTTTACATACTGCACCAGGTACTCATTTGAGGCTGAGTCGATTTCGGGGAGACCCGGGACCAGTTTAGAAAATCGTCACTGGTGTTGGCCGTGAGCGGAAATCAAACTCAGGTCTCCGGGTTTGTAGCCACGGCTCGCCGCCCACGACTATAACCACCACCACAGCGATCAGCACCACCGACGCCAGAACAACCGCCAGCACCACGACCACCACCACCAGTACTCATGCATAAACCTGGTTCTCATGTGTGATGATCTAAAAAGAGAAAAGGTTCTACTTTTCTGGCATTTGTGCAAGTGGTCAGATCTTAAAACACCAAATAGACATCTCTATCAAGGACAATTCATAAATGATCAAAGCGTGTTATGTGAATGTTTTGCCACAAGCATATGTGGTTTGTTGAAATCTTAATGCTTTGTGAACAGCGTCTATTTGTTGTTCAAATATTTTACATTTGTGTTATTGCCAGAAATGGTAAAATATTTTCTCTCTGTAGATCATCTGTATACTGCAACAAAGGTGTCTGCCTTTGTTGCAGAGTTTATGGACTAGCTTGGTAACCAATGGTTGCAGAAAAAAAGTCACCTCGTGAATGTATTTTTTCTCCACTCAATCTGGCTAAATATCAGCTCTGAAAATAAAATAAAAATATCGCTTTGACTATCATGCGAGGAACACCTTGGCAAGACGCGTGGGAAAGTCCGGTCCTCATGCTGGGATGATGATGGGTTTCTGGATGGCTTTTCAGCCAACGGTAGCTTCACATTATCCTCTGCTGTAGGCCATTCTCTAATTTGGGGGGAGGGGGGGGGGGAAGAGTGCTCCACTCTGTGAGTGAGACCACCAAAGGGATCGGAACAAGAGCACAGCGGAGAGAAGCTCTTCACTTGTAAAATAAAGACTGTGTCTCTCTCTCTTTTCGATCACATCAAACGACTTCTGTCC
Organism: Mordacia mordax; assembly: GCA_036362905.1. Taxonomy (NCBI): domain Eukaryota; kingdom Metazoa; phylum Chordata; class Hyperoartia; order Petromyzontiformes; family Petromyzontidae; genus Mordacia; species Mordacia mordax. The sequence continues at coordinate 10,694,127 of JAZEWT010000013.1, forward strand.
TGTTTCACGAACCCATTGCTGATGCCACGGGTCGGCGGTCGCTGCCTCCATCTCCATCGCCCATAATTATGCAGCAATGCGCTGCAGCGGTGTTATCGGTAAAACCTAAAACCTTCCCGTGGAAATATTACCTTTTAAAATATATTTTTTTTAAGATTCTCACGACGATCTCCATGTCCTGCTGGCGAATTTGCCAAGAAATCGCTGAAAGAGATTCGCTTATTTTGTTAAGGAGCATCATGAAAGGCCTCTTTTGTGAGCTTCTTGATGATAACTCTAACCGCCATGTGAATGTACTTTCATGAATGACTAAAATTCATTAAAAAAACAGTTTCCTGTTGGAGCCGTATTAAACATCCGCCTGGTTTTATTTTCATTCACCGTCGTTTCGCAACGTGGGTCAACTGCTCCATTATCTGTGTTGGTGAGGGGAGTGGTGGAGAGAGATGGCAGAGTGGGGTGGTGGAGGGGGGACCTGCAGGTCGCTGTGCAGACATCACCTAGAATGTCCCCATGAACTAGCCAGATCTCGAAAGCTAAGTAGACTTCAGCCTGCAGGGTGCGTGACAAGGTGGCAGTATGCAGCGCATGCTGGTTATTTGTAGGTATGGGGCTGTGAGGAGATGCCACTGCCGAGGGCTCCCCTCTTGTATGCGTGGTGGGTTTTCTCTGGGTCCATGTCTTTCTTCCGACATGAAACCAAAACACTTACAAATGGCAATGGCCAACAGCCAAATGCAGGGACCTCTTCGAGACCCAATAGGGCCTTCTCCAGTAAATAATGTGCATTATTATGGGTGGCTATGTGGCTGGATAGGTGACTGACTGGTTGGCTTGGTGTATGAGCGGTGAGTAGATGGATGGCTGAGTGAGTAGATTGCCTAGTGATTGGCTTGGTAGCTTCGTGGCTGTGTGGCTGGCAAGGCGACCGGGCAACTGGCTGAGTCGTTGAGTAGTTGAGTGCATAAAAACGGACTAGTTTGATGGATGGGTGGGGGGCCAGCTGAGTACCTGAGTGGTTGGGTGGGTGGCTGGAAAATGGGTGGGTGACTCGGTGGAAGGGCGACGTGGATAGGTGTGTATGTGGCTGGAAAGTGTGGCAGTTAATTCGGCTGGAAAGAGGGAGCTAAGACAGCCCCACCACTTGCGATTTTGCTTACACAGTGACAGTTGAAATTTGCAAACTTGCCCCACACCCCAACGAACCCATGATCCCTACCCCGCCACCAACCTACCATGCCAGCTGTAAATGCCACAGTTGCTCTGGCAACCCGACAGCCGATTCATATGCTCGCGAACCGGCCAAATAACAGAACCCGACACAATCGCCAGGCTGTAATGCCACCGATGTCTCTCTTTGCTCCATCGTGCCCATGAGCACGTGTTCCTGAAACAGTTTCAAGCACGTGGAGTGAAACGTCGGACATTATGCCAAACGACAACACGACAATGAGCCGAAAGCGCCCCAGAGAAGCTATGCAGTGTGACCGCGAAAACACACGCGGTGGTGTAACACCTTCAGTTTCCACCACGTTGCGTGCACAAAGGCAACCCGCGCGCCCAGACATACAATGCATTTTCATACAGGATTTGGGTTATGCGTCATGGTTGTTCGCTGCCCGGGACACATAAACGGTACACAAAGCTGGCGGCCACCCCTCCCTTGTCACCCCCATTCAACGTAAGTGGCCTCTTAAAAGCCGTTTCCTCCTCCGTCTGGGTTAAGTGAGCTAATGCAAAAAGTAAATTCTCTTGTTGCCCAGCCCGGGCAGGTATGGGCGGTGATGACGCAATCGCGAAACTCTGCACCGCTACGGATGGGTGGTCAACGGCATGGCACGGGCTGCATGGGTCTCAATGCAAGGAATTAATTGGAGTGTCCTATTCCATCTTCCATGCTCCTCATCACATAGTGCTTGGTTTCCTCCGGCCTGTGAACAGTGGTGCAGTTTAACTGCCTGCGTGCTCGATAGCTACACCGTTCTGTGCGATGACGTGCAAAACGAATGCTAATTCAGCCGTTAAAAAATGTTTCTTTGGCCGGTTCTTAAATATGTTCTCTTGGAACAGGACGTGATGGCACATGCCTGAAAATTGCAAACCAGGGCATAAATACAGTTAGGTCTGTGTGGGTCATTCAGCCAAAAAAAAATTTCACTCCCCGCACACCACATCATGTTTACCTTTTCAGGGCTGCCCAGAATGTGGGGGCCAAAAGAGA
>JAZEWT010000013.1:10696381-10707983 GCA_036362905.1 Mordacia mordax
ACGGGCCTGTTATTTTATCGCTAATGAATTAGTAGGCCCCATGTGGAAATCTGCATGTGGCCCTACAGAAACATCTGGGCTGCCGTGTACCTCTCACTCTGGCTGTGGCTACATGTCACACGTGCCTACTGGTGACTAGGAAAGTATGCAGTGGGATATTAAGCTTCAAATCCAAGGCTGTGGAGGCGGGAGCCGCTGGATGATGGAGAGATTTGCAAAACTTACAAATCTGCTGTGCTGCTAGCTATATCCCGGAGTTCAGAACACAAAAAGTGTGATTAAATACAGCTGTACGGAGCTTTGAGTGCCCTCCCCCATGTGTGTCTGATGGGATTTATCCGTGCTCTCTGACTTCCCTCAACATATAGCCAGACTTTTAGTAAAGGATGTGGTCAAACATCCCAATGCAGCAGGATTCGCCCAAAGAGTTGTCTTGTGACTGAATGAGACTCGAGGATAAACCAAAGGCTTATTTTATCATTTTTACATGGTATTTACCCAAACATTATTATGGTTGTTTGAGAGAGCAGCGTCACAGCTATTAGTGCAAAGTGATACGAACCCAGACACCGTGGCTTTTGTGGTTTAAAAAACGACTTTGTTATTATTATTGTTGTTCCAGTAAAACAAACTTTTGGAACTATGGAAAGCGGCCAAACCAGCTAGAAAATATTCCTGGCATTGCACAAAACAAACTGTTTAACCGTTACCACAAAATAACAATAAGCAAAAACTCGACATGGCGGCTTGAATGACAAGTGATTGGTATCTTCCCTTGTTGGAGAAGTAACCGGAGAGCACTGCTCTACGGGCAGCTGTCAGCCGACGATAGTTACGTTAGCGCGCACCTAACATGGTGAAGCATGCGCAGTGGAGGCGCTAAGCAAACACAAACTAGGCCAGTGCTTGGAGCTCCAAGGGTTGTGAGCAGCCCCAGGGGCCCCCGGATACATGGACAATATATGGGTGAACCTGTGGAGGCCCACTTCGTGGGCCTCGGAAGCACCAGGGACACAGGCCGTGTACCCGCGATGTTCCCCTTGTGAACCCCCCCCCCCTCATAAAGTATATTATGCCACACAGACACACACGCAACCACCACTATCGCACTCAACCGCTTGATGCCTGCGCGCATCCGTTGTTAGAGCGGCCATTTGACAACGGTGTACCTGTCTCACACTGATACAATGTACCGCACGACACGAGGGTTCGGTGGGTAGCCAAACGACGATGGACTCGGCCCCAGCGGCTGAGGTTTTGTCCATAGACCCTGTCAGTAGGACAGTTTGGTTGGTGGTTCCTCAGTCAGCTGGAATTCGGCTTAGGGGGTGCCGAGTGCCATCCACCAGTTCTGCCGGGCGAGAATAATTCCCCCGGAACGTTATAGCTGCAGACAATTGAGTTCCGGCGGGGTTGCCGATCAGAGGGGGGCCATCCGACCGGCGTGCAATGCAGGGCCAAGCTAGGCGGGGCATTGGCAAGTTGGGCGGGGTTTTCGGAAGACAGTGCGGCATATTCCTGCCTTGTTGTAACGGCCAGGCTTCACCATGGGATTGGTCCCCTCCCTCGACATATTGGCGCCGGTTGTTTACAACGGCGGAGGTTGGTTGGTAGAGAGAGCCCACGCTTGGAGACAAGGGAAGGCGGCGCTGATTGGGGGAGAGGGACGGCGGGGTGTGGCGTCCGGGCAGCGGGAGTATTTAAGGGAGCGCGGAGCAAGGGGGCGGGGGAGTTGCTAGTTGAGTGGAGGCAGTCAGGGAGGGCAGCCATGTAGAGGGACGAGGGCAGTGAGTAGCGGGGTTAGTTAGCAGGGTTAGTTAGGCATGTTAAGGGTAGTCGAGTAGCGGGGTTTAGTTAGTCATGTGCGAGAGTTGTGCCCGGAGCTGTGCGAGAGTTGTGCCCGGAGCTGTGCGAGAGCTATGCCCAGAGCCGTGCGAGGCTGTGCCGAGTGGCTGTGTCGAACGGCTGTGCCGCGTAGCGAGTCTGTAGCGGGGGAGCATAGATGGGGGGGTCGCGAAGCAGTTGGGGCGGCTGAAAAGAGACCTCGTCGCGGCGTGCAAGTCTGCAGCAGTAAAAGACTTCAAATCACCACTGTCCAGTATTTTTGTATCAAAGCGGTTGTATGGGTGAACGTGGTGTGAGCGCGCCGCGTGTGAGAACGCGTGCGCGCCGCGTGTAAGAACGCGCACGCGCCGCATGTTATTCAGGGACCTTCACAGATTGGTGTTAGGAGTTGAGGATCGTGGGGCTCGAGAGTAGATATTACGGAGGTGGGGACCTTAGGAAGTTATGGGAATAATGCAAACTTGGTCATTTGCATTTTGTATGCCCTTTCGGGACAGCGAGCATACTGCATCTCTCCTTCGGGAAGCTTTGCCTCACACGTTTGGGGCACCGTCATGTTTCTGAAACGTGGCGAAGGAAGAAGTAAGCACACTCGACACCTCGCTCGACTTCCTGAAACATCAACTCTTAAGAGCAATTCTCCTCCATCGAGCTATGAAAACCCACACAGAAATCACCACTTTATTCGGTCGGGTCAGCAAGCACGGGTGCGCATGTCCAGTGTGCTCTTCTCGCGAGCCATCGTTTGCTGCCATATGCTGACCCCACACCACCTCGCAACTATGTCCTTTACCTTTACTCTGTAGGTTGGATGTGGGCGATGTAGAAAGAACGATTAAACATTATTACGGACTTCTAGGGGCACTTGCACTATCCAGGGTCAGTGAATAGCCTATAGGGCCTTGTTGTTTGCCAAGCAATGTCACAACCAATCGGCAGTTCTCAAGGCACTGGGATTAATCAATTGTGTTCAGGGCATAATTTAACCCAGGTGGGTGACCCCAATGAAAACATTTCCAAACCCGGCACACCAAATGCAATATACCTACTTCCAAGGTTGTGGCTACCACTATTCACATAATACCTCCAGACTATCAGCAACCAGAAAAATATTGTCGAACCTGGCATAGCACAGTCAGTATAACTCTTGCTATGGCCATGGCTCAAATATAACAGCAATCTAGAAAACATCCAGTGAGAAATTAAGCCATTAATGCGTTAATGAAATTAACATGGGCCTTTGTCATTAATTCATCATCATCGTTATAAATACCTCCAAGCTCTCAATATTCCTCAAGGTCTCACAATGCAGCAATCCACCTAGCTGCCCTCTTCCAACTATGACTTGCAAAAACATCCATCCGGCAGTGGATCGACAGGGGGCTGTACATCGACTCGTGATATCTGCCACAGGTGGCGACAGACTAAAACAAAACACGATAGAAATTAAAATCCCACGACCACCTTTCTTACTCCACCACCCATAATCCCCCAACCAACCACCCCCCTCACTCAAAACCATCAATCTCCCACCGCTGCTCCCACCTCCCCCACTGCCCCCCCATCACCATGTGCGTCTTATCTCCCAGCTCAGCCCATGTCCAGCCATCCTAGCGCCAGTGCGACAATGGTGCCACTGAAAAGGTCGCTCGTGAAATATTAATGACGTCAGGCGGTGAGCAGCGGGAGATAGCGACCCGTAGTCATACAGAGCTAGCCACGCTCTCCTTGCCATGAACGCCAACTTTTGCTGGCACCCTGCTGAATAACATGGCGACACCGCGTAAAGATAAAACAATTTGGTTACGGAAGCTGAGATAGACAGTTTATGGATGGAGAATTGCTCTCCATAGCTGTTCTCTCAGTATAGCCGCGTCAAGTGTTCCTTCTTTCTCCTTCGCGATATTTGACCTCCTAGGTGGGAGGCATCATCAGGCGTTTCTTAAATTCTCAAAAAGTCAAACATACCAGCTTTGCGTGCATTACAATATGCATCGTTGCATGATATTAATTATTATGGTCTTGTTTCGTTTGCATCGTTTAAGAATGTGTCTGCATTGGATTGGGTAAGTACAAAAACAACTCCACGCGCTGCCTTCTCATCGTTGACCTATTGATGGTACTTTTGTGCACTTATGTATAGAACTGACCTCTGACCTAAATCAGCCGTAGTGCGTGGATGGCTGCCTCCGTGCACAGCAGTTTGTTATTGGTTGCTGCGGGGGGATGTTGCATGCGGCAGAGGTGGGCGGTCCAGCCAAGCCCGCCGTTGTACTGTCTATCACCCCCCCACAGCTATGCTCCCCACCTTCACTAACCCGTGCCAGCCGGCTCGGTCAAGTATGGGCAAATAACCCTTACGACCCGCGGAGCGTTAGGAGCCCTATATCCTGTAGTGGATTGGTAAAGAAGGCTGCTGTACACGGTACATAGTCGGAGGTGAAAATAAGCTGGTACGGTCTGGCACTGCGTACTAGTAAGAAAATGGCCGAAGAATTGAGTGCAGTACAAGTGGGAAAGGTCGGCACGGTGGCCCAGTGGGTAGCACTGTCTCCTCACAGCATTAAGGTCCCGGGTTCTAATCTCGGCTCGGGTGCCTTTCTGTGTGGAGTTTGCATATTCTCCGCGTGTCCGCTTAAGTTTTCGCCGGGCACTCCGGTTTCCTCCCACAGTCCAAAAAACATGCTGCTGCATAGGTTAATTGGCTTGCAGACTACATTGCCCGCAGTGCCCGGTGATGGACTGGCGCCCCATTGTGGGTATATCCCTGTCTTGCGCCCTGTGTCTGCCGGGATAAGCTCCGGCTCACCACGACCCTGTACAGGACTATGCAGTTTCTGACAATGAGATGAGACAAGTGGGAAAGGCAGTTTGAATAAGACCTTACTGCTGAGAAATGTAAGTTACTTCAAAGCAAAATAGCGGACTGCTCATGCCAATTTAAATTAAAATCAGTGTCCAATCAGCACTCTTTCACTATCATGGAGTTGCAATCGCCTCAATGGCAGGCCACTGTTAAATGTCACAGAGCGCTTGATGAAGAAAAAAGCGATGCTTGACTGTTTCGTCCAGGGGGAGGGTTGATTGGTGCAGGGGCTGGGGAGGGGTAGATGAGAGTCAAAGGGCAGCCCCCCAAAGAAAAAAATATGTTGCGACCTCCTCTGAAACGCGTGAGCGGCTTGCGTTCTCGACCGACGCTGCCAACTTGCAAACGGGACCCACATTGAATTGTCGTGGCAACGGCAAGGGTGGCCTTAATTTCGTTTGTCCTTGGTGGTGCCGTGAGACACTAACTTCTCCAGAGCCTATTTATAGGCTGCTATGTTGGCACTGGAGAAGTCACGGGGAATAGTGAATTTGGATTCTAAAATAGTGGAAACGGCTCTTAACAACACGTACATTTAACGCTATGGGTACTTTTTTGCCAGTATACAAATATAAGATTACAATAGGTTTTACCGTATCTGGCGATTATGCAGGTGTTAAGATCTTAACACCTGCATAAATTATGCAGGTGTAAAGATCTTAAATTATGCAGGTGTTAAGATCTTAACACCTGCATAATCGCCAGATACGGTAAAACCTATTGTAATCTTATACGTACATTTAAGTAACACTTTTTGACTTTTGGGGTGAGGATGGAGGGTGTGGGGATGGAGGGTGTGGGAATGGAGGGTGTGGGAATGGAGGGTGTGGGGATGGAGGGTGTGGGCGCAGGGGTGGGGGTATGTTTAGAGCAGGCTGCCTGATGACGTATCTGCAACTGCTGCGTGGAATGAGGAATGGTAAGCCCTGGACGTAGAGAACCGGTCCATCATCATCAACCTTACTAAGCGTGTACCTGACTTAGATCTGCCAGACGTGGTCCCTGCTGAATCGATTCCAAACCGGCCATAGTCTGCGCGTAGCTAACTTCCATACCTGCTGTCTAAGGCACGACCCACTATGCGACTGCGGACAATGGCAGACCATGTCATGCATCGTCAATGACTGTCCTCTCACGAGGTTCCGAGGTTGCCTAAGGGCTCCTCCACACGGCTGAAAAAGCAGCTGTCACATGGCTCGGCGAGAGAAGCAAACGCTAGAAGAAGACTCTGCAATCCGAGAGTGATTATTTGTTTTTTTCGCCCACTGGCACCTTTCAAGTTACAAACAAAAAAAAACATCTGCGAATAACTAGGCATGGGTTATTATTAAAACTTTCATTTTAAGTCCACGTGGTGTGGTTGACGGATATGTCAAGCGGTTTTATTGTGTCACGTGCTTGTGCACCATTGCCAACGCCACGGTGTCACCAAATAACGCGCAAAATTATTAAGCAGCCTTGGGTTCCTGTAATGTAGTAACGTGAGTGTGTTGCATAGGGTCACAGAGCAACTGGCACAACATCTACAATGTCACATACAGAGCCGTCACAGTTACTAATCCTACTCAATTATTGACTGCTTGTAGATTCAACACCGACCAAAGGCGGCTTGACACTCATCGTTTTGACCGTGGCTCTCTCCGTTAACAACGGCCACTCGACCAGCCGCATACGGGCCATTTCTGATTTACCAGTCACAGAGAAGGCACCCTCTTCCCGCCCCCTGCCGCTGCTCTCCCAGGGTTTTGAGAGCCCCCGCGTTGCCACGGAAATGTCTGGGAGCTGTCTGGACCGTCTGTTGTCAGCCGAGTTTGGCGGCGTGAATGAGTGAGCGATATAATGAAAGGACTCAACCCTCACCGCTGACTGTACCCCGTGGATCCTGCGTGGGCAAACTGGCATCCGCGTCTTTACACGGTCCCCATTTAACGTATCAATGTGGTCTTCAATGATAATTCCCCCCCCCACATTTTGCTTTTCAACAATGTTGTAATTGCCCCGGGTGTCTCAGGTTGCAGTGGTGACACCCGAGACTCTGAAACCCATAGTGAAGCACGTCGTTGTTTCAATGCGGGAATCATACCGCAATGCCATTTACTGACCTAGGCAAGCCTCACAATTACTATATAAAATGTACACACACACACGGATGCATTCATTCATTACCAATACTCGCTTACTCCTGTACAGGGTCGCGGGAGGGCCAAAGCCTCTCCTGGTTGACAGAGGGAGCTAGGTGGGGGAATACTCAGGATGCGATGCCAATACATCGTGGAGTACACATTTTGAAGCAATTTACTCAGCGGGCGATTAACCTAGTAAACTGCATGTCTTTGATACATGCACGTGCGTATATTCATGCTAGTGTAGGAGTAAAGTCTATGCATGAAGTATGTATTAATAAAGTTACACATAAGTGATGCCAGATAATGTACATACATTATACATTTGCAAAAAGCTTATCCCACTTTCTAGCAGCATTGTTAACTTCTACACATAGCACTGTTCCAGGGTTATGCACATAATTAATGCGGTTCGTGTATCCAGTAACGTTTCACTGACTCTCACGACTCTTTATTCAGGAGGGTCCTGTTACCTACAGATGTTTGGCTGATCCGATTCACGCGAGTTTGGCTTCGTGTGAGGGAGCAGCGCATTCAGTGTCGCGACTCGATACTTTTGTTTGTCTTGTTTTACACATGGAAAGTTCATTGATTAATCATTAGAGAGCAACATACGGCATAACAACATTATTTAAACTGTCAAGAATAACATGTGCTCAAGCAGGACACATTGGTGTGGAGTTGGAGCTTTCTGGGGGGCACGTGGGGGGCGCGTGGGGGGGACGGACAGTGCGCGTCACCTTCCTGTTGTTGTCTCGCGGGGTTTCGTGATAGCGACCCGTGGTGTGGTGACTCAACTAGACTCGTGACTCAACTGAACTCGTGACTCGATGTTTGCGGGGAAGGGGTGATGTCATTTGGGGGGGGGGGTGCTGGAAGGTGGGGGGCAGCGGGGATTTATAAGGACGGCTGGTTGGATGGAGAGAGGGAGACAGTCAGAGAGGAATCGCCTGGGGAATGAGGGGACTGTCAAGATGTAGGCCGCCCGTCATGTGTCGTTACGCTCCGACCCGTGTTTGCTGGTGTTCCAATAAAGCATCAAAATCAAGAAGGCTCTACTCGTCCCTGCTCGCTGGCTGATCTATCGCAGAGTGAATGTTGATCCTCGCCGTGATGTTACCGCTGTAAGCCGTCACAAGTCTGCAGTCGAAGCCGTGGTGTCACAGATGGTGTCAGAAGTGGGATGCGGACTCACGCCGGAGACTGCGATGAGTGACGGCTGGAGAGCGGCGAGGAGTCGAGCAGCGGAGCCAGCGAGCGGGATGCCAACAAGCCAGCAGTGGAACGAGCGGCGCGGGCCGGAGGGAGGAGTGGTGACGGCAAGAGCGAGGTGCGGAGAAGTCGCGGGATAATGGCAGCGCGACTCCGGAGTGCGACGAGAGAGCGAGCCGCGGAGGAGAGTCGCAGGAAAATGGCGGAGCGACTCGGGAGTATGGCGGTGGCGGCGAGAGAGCTAGCCACGGAGGAGAGTCGCCGCAGGAGAATGGCGAGCGACGGAGCGATGGCGAGCGGCAGAGCGATGGCGAGTGGTGGCGATGACGGACCGATGGCGAGCGAAGGAACAATGGCGATGACGGAGCGATGGCGAGCGGCGGAGCGATGGCGGCTGTTTGGCGTTTCGGCCTTGTGTGGCTCAGCGCGCGACGCAGGCTTGGCGTTGCTCAGCGGGCCGCGCAAAACGCAGGCTTGGCGTTACTCAGCGGGCCGCACGTGGTGTCGGAGGCCGCTAGGAGCCGTCGCCGATGTGGGGCTGCAATTGTGGTGGCGCCCCGTCGGCGCTAGAGCCGGGGAGGGGGCCCGTTGGGGGCCCCCGGCTCGTCACATCCCGGGAGGAGAGTGCGGCGAAGGCGGGAGGAGTTGAAGCTGCGGCTGCTCGGCGGGCCGCGCCGCGCCGACTTGCCGTTGCTCGGCGGGCCGCGGTTGGTGCAGCGGTGAGTGTGCTGTGTGTGAGTGTGCGGTGGTGCTCCGGTTAGCGCGCTCTGTGAGTGAGTGAGCTGTGGTACAGCAGTTAGCGCTCTGTGTGTGAGTGAGCGATGGCACAGCGGTTCGCGCCATAGCCGCAGGGGGGATAGCGGTGGCGCAGCGGGCAAGCGCCGTAGCCGCGGGGAAGAGGGGTGGCGCAACGATTCACACCATCGCCGCAGGGGGGGGGGATAGCGGTGGCACAGCAGGTAAGCGCCATAGCCGCGGGGAAGAGCGGTAGCGCAGCAGCGCGGTGGAGAGCGGTGGCGCAGCGGTTCGCGCCATAGCCGCGGGGGGGGGGGATAGCGGTGGCGCAGCGGGTAGCGCCGTCGCCGTGGTGGAGAGCGGTAGCGCAGTAGCCGCGGATAGCGGTGGCGCAGTGGGTAGCGCCGTAGCCGCGGTGGAGAGCGGTAGCACAGTGGTAGCGCAGTAGCCACGGGGAGCGGTAGCTCAACGGGTAGCACGATAGCCTCGGTGAGGAGCGGTGGCGCAGTAGCGTGGTGGAGAGCGGTGGCGCAGCGGTAGCGCAGTAGCCGCGGATAGCAGGTGGCGCAGCGGTTCGCGCCATAGCCGCAGGGGGGATAGCGGTAGCGCAGCGAGTAGCGCGAAAGCCGCGCTGGGATAGCGGTGGCGCAGCGGTAGCACGATAGCCGTGGTGGAGAGCGGTGGCGCAGCGGTTCGTGCCATAGTCGCGGGGGGGGGATTGCGGTGGCGCAGCAGTTCGCACCATAGCCGCGGGGGGGATAGCAGTGGCGCAGCGGGTAGCGCCATAGTCGTGGCGGGGATAGTGGTAGCGCAGCGGGTAGCGCGATAGCCGCGGTTGAAGCGCAGTAGCGCGGTGGAGAGCGGTGGCGCAGCGGTTCGCGCCATGGCCGCGGGGGGGATAGCGCTGGCGCAGCGGGTAGCGCGATAGCCGCGGGGAATAGCGGTGGCGCAGCGGGTAGCGCGATAGCCGCGGAGAAGCGCAGTAGCGCGGTAGTGAGCAGTGGCGCAGCGGTTAGCGCTCTGTGTGTGTGAGTGAGCGGTGGTGCAACGGTTAGCGCGCTCTGTGTGAGTGTGGGGAGCATTGGCGCAGCGGTTAACGCGCTGTGTGTGTGTGTACTGGGCGGTGGCGCAGAGGTTGACACGCTGCCCGTGTGTTTATGTGTGTGTGGGGGAGTGGTGGCGTGGCGGTGCCGCAGAGTTTGGGGGGGGGGGGGGNGGGGCCTTATGAAAAAAAAAGTGCAGGCGGGCAGTTATGGCCCAGGGGGGGAACTGTGGAGTTGGAGCTTTCTGGGGGGCACGTGGGGGGCGCGTGGGGGGAACGGACGGACAGTGCGCGTCACCTTCCTGTTGGTGTCTCGTGGGGTCTCATGATAGCGACCCGTGGTGTGGTGACTCATCTAGACTTGTGACAACTGAACCCGTTACTCGATGTTTGCGGGGGAGGGGTGATGTCATTTGGGGGGGGTGCTGGAAGGGGGGGGGCAGCGGGGATTTATAAAGAGGGCTGGTTGGATGGAGAGAAGGAGACCGTCAGAGAGGAATCGCCTGGGGAACGAGGGGATGTCAAGATGTAGGCCGTCCGACGTGTGTCGTTACGCTCCGGCCCGTGTTTGCTGGTGTTCCAATAAAGAATCAAAATCAAGAAGGCTCTGCTCGTCCCTGCTCGCTGGCTGATCTATCGCGGAGTGAATGCTGATCCTCGCCGTGGTGTTACCGCTGTAAGCCATCACAAGTCCACAGTCGAAGCCGTGGTGTCACATTGGTACAAGGACCTTTCAGTATTTAAGGTTTGTACAAAGTTGCACATAACGGACATGTTCAAAAACAGTATATTGGGCCGTGAGTGTTGCTTAGTGGTCCCTGGAGACCATACCCAAGTGGGCCTTGAAGTGCAACACAGTTGAGAATCCCTGCGCAAAACCAATATTGTAAATACCGATTTACTCATTTAAACAACGTTTTGCATAAAGGATATACACAGACACAGATAAATTCAAAAGCCTCATCATTTCTACTTCGTGACGTTCCACCCGTGGTGGGGATCATGACCAACGGTTAAGAATAACGAAGGAGTGGCAGTCAACGTGTGGATCGCGTCACCAATGAAGTTCAATGAGGACGTGGAGAGAAGAGATGGAGCGAAGAGATGAAATGAGGACACCGGCTCGTGCGTAGGTAGATTATAAATAATATCGCGGGATAGCGGGAGGTGGCGGCAGTTTGGGGTGGCAGCTTGCATCACCCCTGATCATGACGATATCATTGTCAAGAAATTTAACTATGGGGGTTCAATTCTTACATTATCATGTGAGTGCTCATTAATTATTCGGGTGGGACAAAGGCGGCGGGCATGGTGGCGTTGCAGTGAATAGCACTGTCACATCACAGCAAGAAGGACTTGGGGTTCGATTCCTAGCTCGGGTACCTTACCTTGCAATGTGGAGTTTGCATGTTACCCCCATATATGCGTGGGAATTCCTCAGGTATTCCAGTTTCCTCCCACACTCCAAAGACATGATTTGTTAATTGCCCTGACTAAATTGATCCCGGTGCCCTAAGATATTGTAACTTCCTAACCCAGTCCCTGATGGACAACTGTTAAAAAGAGCTACACAGCTCAACAGTTCCTTTCTGCTTAAAAAAAAAATCACTGATTAATTTCCCCAGGAAGCCCAGCCTGGCCAGTAACATCGCGCTCCCACCTCGCCTCTCCCTTCCAGCCCTGCAGCACAGCCGTACTGCAGACAAATGCTCAACAGTTTGCTTTGGCGCGATTCCGTGTCAATACGAGGCAATGTTTGCACGGAGGTGCTGCTGGGTT
>JAZEWT010000013.1:10708029-10778690 GCA_036362905.1 Mordacia mordax
GGTGAGGAATAGAGGGTGGGTAGCGTTATGGATAGCGAAAGCCAGACTGGAGGAAGGGCAGAGGAAGGATGGGGCGCTGATAGGGAACTTGGGTTGCCACCGGTTCTGATATTCTCAGAAACGTCCTCAGTTTGCATTTAAGCTGGAAAGAATCATTGAGCTCTGTCACACTTTTTAAGAGTTGTCCAGTTGGGAGGGGTAAATAAGTAAACGACATCTCAGTGCACCCGGGGGCTATTTTAGTCAGGATAATTAACCTAGGGTGGCACAGTGGCCCAGTGGGTAGCGCTGTCGCCTTACAACAAGAAGGTCCCGGGTTCGAATGTCGGCTCGGGTGCTTTTCTGTGTGGAGTTTGCATGTTCTCCCCGTGTCCGTGTAGATTTTCGCCGGGCACTCCGGTTTTCTCCCACAGTCCAAAAAACACGCCGCTGCATAGATTAATTGGCTTGCAGACTAAATTGCCCTCAGTGCCCGGTGATGGACTGGCGTCCCATCATGGGTATATCCCTGCCTTGCGCCCTGTGTCTGCTCGGATAGGCTCCCGCTCACCGCGACCCTGTACAGGATTAAGCGGTTATGACAATGAGATGAGATAATTAACCTCGACATCGTGCCTATGGACTCTGGGAGAAAACCAGAGGACCCGTGAAAATGCACAGGGAAAACTTGCAAACTCCACACGGAAAAGTACCCGAGCCTGGAGTAAAACCTAGGGTCTTCTTGTTGTGAGGCACCAACACTACTTACTGTACCACCATGCCACCCGCAGCTGTCCGTTTTGAGGCCGCCGTTTTGGAAAATCTAGACCTTTTCATGGTCATTCCAAGTCGGAGTTCCTGCCAGTTGCACGCGGCACAGCCCTCTCTTAATTTGTTTAGCCCACGATACATTCCTTTTTTTGCCGCCGAGGTGGCAACCATAGCACAAAGTGAGACCACTTGCTGCGCGGACTGTCGTCTCGGTGCTGCTGTGCAGAGCGGCCACTGAAGGGTTTATGAAAGTGAGGGCGTAACACCTATGCTATCCCATTGCCTCACTTTTTCCCAGCGTAAACATACGCGTGAAGCCCTTCTGCCAATCCGCTGCTGGATGACGGCCTCCCCATCATGCCCAGCAGATTACCAAGGGGAGTAACTTTACCATGCTTCACCATGCCAGTCAGTATCATTTTGCGACTTTAGCGAGCGTAGCTCAAGAGCATAGAAGTGCAGTGCAACAATGGACTTTATTGCACTGTTGTTCACCGTTTAGCCCCGCAGATTATAGCTTATAGCAACCTGTCACGAATAGTGGAGGCTCCTACTGGGGCGCAACCCCGCTTAGCTTCCGAGGTCTGATCTCAGAGCTGCCCAGTCTATAAACAAAACACAAAGATCCACCGTATAGCCTTAGAAGATTGTAGGCTCAAGTACTGTTAGCGAGTGCCTCTAAAGGCCAGCGAGCCCACGAGCACGCACACATAGATATATACACGTACAACTGCCTTTGTCTTTCTCGTGGCGATATATGCAGCACCATTCATTTGAGGCTGAATCTACATAGGGGAAGGCCAGGACCAGTTCAGAAATCGCTAATGGTGTTGGACGTGGGCCGGAATTGAACTTGGTTCGTAGCACAATGCCGCTCCTAATGAATTTAGATAGATACATGTATAGATGTTTATTATTACACCGTACAGTACCCAGTGAGCTTGCAAGCTATAGATGCGCAATTCTCACGACACAACAAACGTTTGAACTGACCAACATAACAACCCATAAAAGCAAAGGGCAAATAAACTTATTACAGCAACAATATGTTCATAAATGACACTCTAACAATAACCATGAAAGTAGAAGGTAAGACCACATTGCACAAATAAACAAACTCACAATACCAACTTGTACAAAGATGTAACCTCAACCATAATCATGACGTAAACAGCGCTTAAGATTGCAGAGCACAATAAATTAATAATAGACAAAGAAAAGCAACATTGCAACAGTGGCATGGGACATTTTAAGTTGTTTAGCATAACAAAAGAAAGCACTTGCAACCCTTCAAAAAGATCAACCTCACAAAGCCCTATCAGAGGTGACCCTGTACAAACGAGGAACTACTCTGTTATCAAGACTACCCATTCCGGCTAATGGAGTGCGGCTTTGGTTGACTGCACCTCCACACTGCACACAATGACGACTCGGTTGTCCAAACTCTGTGGGGTGGGTTGTCGGTAAACAGCTCTTCTCTGACCGACAGGGAACCTTGTTGTTGAGCCCCAGAGGAATCTCAAGTGGCCCTTCGTAACGCGACTTTAATTACAGAACGCATATCTGTGGCTTAGTGCTGCGTTACCATCCATTATTAACAAAGGTACTTGTAGCTCGCGGAGTGGAGGCCGCTGACAAGGCGCGGCTAAGCAGCAGCACAGCCCCTGTGACAAGGATTTCGCGGCCGCGATGTCGCTGTGTAACTCTGATGGTGGTGTACTTTCGGGCCGTGTCACGTGCTGTGCGGCACCATATCCGAGGAGTCTCTCCACGTGCTAGCAGCTTCTTCATTGGCTGACTTTAGCAGCTCATTATCCCTCTTAATTACCGTATTCTCCAGATACTATTATGCAATCTGTCCCTGCCTCCTATTTTAAGGCAAACATTGGAGGAACGGCACATAATCCGGTATGGGTGTGTGTGCGAGACCAAATTTGTAGAGCACGATTTTATTTTCATGGCCATCTCAACCAGATCGAACTTGCTAAATCAAGTCCATATAGGTGCAAGATTTTCCTTGGCAAAATACACTCGCTGTCTCTGACACTGGGCCACAAGTTTGTGGTGTGTCTTACTCTTTGCAGCGTCCTATCATCCGGAGAATATGGTGTGTAGCATTTGCCGGCAATTGCTGCTGGTGTTACCGATCAGCTTAACGCTCTATCACAGCTGTGGTGCACCTTGAAGCCCGTCAAATCCAATAACGTCTAACGCACTTTGAAAGCCATGGGCCCCACGTCCTCGCAAGTAGTTTTGGTGTGCACCTGCAGCACCGTGTGCTGTTTTTAGCCACCGCTTGACGTGTGTGTAGACAGAGGCCTAGGTATACACACACACATAAGATAAATGTGGTGGTCTATTTACACACACAGGCCTCTATATGCAGACTGCTATTTCCTGCATAGAAACATAACAAGAAATGGAAAGTTTCACGTGCTGGTGAAAATTTGGCTCAATCTTTATGCCACGACGGCTCTCAGAATGGCGTTGTGTGAAGGACAGAGATGCGATTAACCCAGACTTGTCACCTTGGAAGCATGGAAAACTGGGCTACATAGTGGGGTAAGCCCGTGAAAACTTACAGATTTCCCAGAACTGCCTCAAAAAGCACAATCCTGGGGACTAAAAAAAACACAACCGGTGGCAAACTTAGATTCACCCTCGAAAGTGCCCATGTCTACCCAACGGTGCGCTGCCAATTAGCATACCACGGTACGTGAGTGATGCACAAGCATACAGATAAACTGGGCAGGCTACTAACCCAGCCCTTATCCCAGTGGTGGCTTGACTAACGGACTGTAAATGTACTTCTACACATCAAAGACTCAAACTCTTACCTAGAGCAATGCGTGTCTATGTGCATTGTTGCCCCATGCCATTGGTTACTAATAGTGGTTAGCTGAGTATTTGCCCAGACAAATAATTATATACGCATCGTTATTTTTCTGGAATATCGTTTCAAGGTAAAATATTTAGCAAGATTAAATATTTTATACAAAAACAAAAAACAAAATTAAAATAATGATAATGCAAGAAGTAATGTCCTGCTCTCCAGCTTCAATTGTTTACGAATAGCCAGAGAACACTTTTTTGAAATAACGTAGTCTCAGGATAATACTGTGCTCCGGAATGTACGATCCAAATCAATAATGTGTCTAAAAAATTATACAAGTATAGTCTCGGGTGGCACGGTGGCCCAGTGGGTAGCGCTGTCGCCTCACAGCAGAAGGTCCCGGGTTCGAATCTCGGCTCGGGCGCCTTTCTGTGTGGAGTTTGCATGTTCTCCCCGTGTACGCGTCGGTTTTCGCCGGGCACTCCAGTTTCCTCCCACAGTCCAAAAACATGCTGCATAGGTTAATTGGCTTGCAGACTAAATTGCCCTCAGTGCCCGGTGATGGACTGGCGTCCCATCGGGGGTATATCCCTCCCTTGTACCCTGTGTCTGCCCGGAGAGGCTCTGGCTCACCAAAACCCTGTACAGGAATAAGCGGTTTCAGGAAATGAGATGAGATGAGACCAGAAGCATGGTCTCACACACCGGAATATACAACGCACGACAACATTTGCTTTAAACACACAGGAGAAAAGTGTCTCACAATCTGGAGACAGCAACATATGGCAGTTGCTCGGCAGAGGCAACAAGTATCAGTGGTATGTTCCCGTAAACAATTGCATCAACATCTATTAGTCTATTTTACAAAGCAGTAAAAAATATCTTGTAAAATCTGTGTGGTATGCACCGGTGGGGTTGACAACTGTTGTATGTATGCGTGTGAATTAATGAGTGGCAGCAGTATTGGTAAGTGTGTTAGATGACAAGTAGAGGTTGTAATTTGTGTGTGGTACCCTGCTGCTTAAATCAACCAAAAACAGGTAACTATTCATGGGATAATTAAACAAAAAATGCTAATGTGGAAATAATACATTCTTATCAGGCCTCAGTATAAAGTGCAGTCTCCAATTACTGTTAACCACTGTCTCTGGCTGATGTGCTTTTAAGAAGGGCTCCTGCTTAAAACATAACCTACTAAATAGTTGCCGTTTTAAGAGCCACAGTGTTATTAACAAATGTGTTGCGTTTTGTTGGTTATTTGTGATAATGCACCACTGTCAACGTAGCAGCCAAATAAGTGGTTCTTTGCTTAAAATTGTCGGGTTGGCAAGCGGAGTGGTGAGTTTCTGTCTATCATTATTAGTCCCCGCTTAATCCTACACAGAGTCGCTGGGAATTAGGGCCCAGACAGAGTAAATGGCAGGACTATTCTCAGGATGAGACGTCAGCCCATCACAGGGCACCTGAGGCAATTTATTCAGCAGGCTAATTAATTTGGACAGCAGCGTATCTTTGGACTGTGGCAGAAAACCAGAGTACCCAGAGAACACGCAAACGCCACACAGAAAGGCACGCGGACTGGAAATCGAACTCAGGCCCTTCGTTACTGCGAGGTCAGCAGCGCGACCAAGCGCGGCACCGCGCCGCCCGTGCGTGTTAATGTGAGGACCTGTGCACGCGTGGTCCCTACAGGGGGTGTGTACGCGGAGGGTTGCAGGGAGCGTGTAGGCCACCCGTCGCCGCATCGTCAGGGAAACGACACAGACGCCACAGTCACGTGCAGAGCGGCGGCGCCCGGTGGAGGCCCATAGGCTGAGGGCTGGGCATGTGTACATGTGGACGCGTATAGGTGTGTGGGGGGAGCGGTGGCTCAGCGGTTAGTGCGCTGAGCTACAAACATGGCAACCCAAGTTTGAATCCCGCTCACGGCCAACACCAGTAGCAGTCTTCTGAAACGGATCCTACGTCTCCCCTAGGTCAACTCAGTCTCAAACAAGTACCTAGTGCAATGTGTAAACATTGCCATTAGGAAGACAAAAGCGGCTGAGCGTGGTGCTGATCACCCATCTGGTGCCGTGTTGATCTTCATAGGTGCTCCGCTAGATGCACTTGACCTTACAGTCCATTAAGGCTATACGGGGGATCTTTGTCTTTTCTTTGGTGGAGTGGTAGTGTAGTGGCTATCGCACTGCACTTCGAACTCTGTGACCTCAGCTCGACCGACTCTCACTCGCGACCAACACAAGTGACGATTTACTAAATTGATCATTGGTCTCCCCATGGTCAATTTAAATGAGTACCTGCTGCGGTGCATAAACGTTGCCACTGGGGAGACAAAGGTGGCCAAGTGTGGTGATGGCCATCCACCCTCGTGTACCGTGATGGCCTTCATAGGTGCTCGCTAACAACACTTTACCCTACATTCTTATAAGGCTATACAGAGGATCTTTGTCTTCGTATGAAGAGCGGAAATGTAATGGATATCGAGCTGCGAACCCTATGACCGGAGTTAGATCGATTCCTGGTCGCGGTTAGTTCAATGGCAAATATATGAATCCGGTTTGGGCATCCCCTAGGTCAACTCAGCATTAAATGGGTGCTCAACCTCGTGTGATGTGTAAACGTAGCCAATGGAGAAACAAGGGCAGACCGGGAAGGTGCTGGCTATGGCACCCCCTCCCATGCCACGCTGAACTTAAGTGCTCGCTGACAACGTTTGCCCCAACAGTCTCTCAGGGCAGTAGGACCTCCGTGTCACCGTGGGTGTACATGGCTGTGTGTATTTGACTGTCAATTAAACTGCTTTGATGTTATTGTTGTTGCTGACATGCCGTCCTCTCTACAGCTTAGATGTGCAACAAAATATAATGTTATTGTTGATTTGCCATTCATACGTCGTTGTTGTTGTTGCTGCTGACATGCCGTTCTCTCCACAGCTCTGTGCAGCGTTGTGTGACCCTCGGGTGAAAAGCGCTCTATAAGTGTAATTATTATTATGCAGATGGCTGTGCGAGCCGGTGTACGTGGCTACCAGTGACAGAGCACGGTTTAGCAGTTGTGGAAGACTGCCATCGCGTAGGTGTCTGGCGGAGCGTTAGAGGGGTGCAGGAGTGCAGAGTGGGGAATGACGGCACTTACACCGTTTGTGACAATGCTACACCCTTTGTTATTAAAAATAAAACTTTGTCAGTCCAACCCTGTTTTTAGGTCTTCCCACACCGGCTTCACACACAAAAGTTATTTTACCATATTTCACCACATGGGTAGGTAAAATCGCACAGTGCATTACAAATGTACAGATACCAGTCATTGTAGTCATGAGCTGTGGATGGGAACTGAACTCCTTAACGCAGTATGTGAACCACTGCACAACCACTCCACCCCATTGACTACAATACACTTACTAGCACTTATGAGCCAATTTCAAGACCCAGGCAATGTTCACTCAGCCATATCATCAATATCGTATTCATAACATTAATATAATTGCACTTTCCAGGGCATTTTCATCCGAGGGTCACAAAGCGCTGCACAGAACTGTGGAGAGAACGGCATGTCAACAACAACATCAGAGCAGTTCAATTGAAAGTTAAATAATGGCTATAATTTAGAGAACATAAAATAAGTGATAAAAATAACTGTTCAACAAAGGAAGGAATAAGTGTTTCTGACCAGGCGCAGGTCAACAGCGATCAAGCCATCATCCCAGAACAATAACAGTGAGCCGCATCAACAGTCCTCGCCAGAGGACTTGAAAAGCCTTACAGAATAAGTGAGTCTTGAGACGAGATTTGAAGATGCACAGGGACTCAGATGACGAAGGGCATTTCAGAGTCTGGGAGCAGCGCACGAGAAAGCTCTGTCACCGATCGAATGGAGGTGCAATCTGGGCATATGCAGCAAACCCGTATTGGAGGAACGAAGTTGTCCTGTTGAGGAGGGTTCCTGAAGTAGGTCACACATGTATGTCGCAGCAGTGCCAGTGAGAGCCTTATCGGTGAGAAGGAGGATTATGAAATCGATCCTATGTTTAACTGGTAGCTAGTGGAGAGACATCAGTACTGGGGGTATGTGATCGTGGATGGATGTGCGAGTGATAACGATATGGGCAGGACATAATTTTAGCCAGGTCCGGATCAGCGCCTCTGAGAACATTCCGCACCCAGCACAGACACATCCACTATATCTCTTGCTATTTCTATGGCTACTGTGGTCACATGCTACCCACTCCAACCTACCAGTGACCCAGAATGTATTTTGTGATCATCATCATCACAATGGGGTATATATATTCAGCACCAGCTGGTGAGGCTGCACCAATTGATGGCAAGTCAACAGTCGTGGCTGTGTTGACATTCTCCCCACCATACGACTGTGGAGTTTCCACTGCTGCCTGTAGTGCTGTTGATGAGGATGGTCACTGATGGCTGCTTATTTTTGAGCACGGGCTTGCAATGATATGGCATTCCTGTCTGTTTGATGCTCAAGTGCTAGTTTCAGTTTTAGTCAAACAACAATCACAGGCATTAAGTTGTTACTCCACTAATGTTTGAAACAAATATTGCTTAGTGTAATGAATGCATCTTGAGCATACAACCCTCATTATCGGAAATGTTTTATCTCTCATCTCATCTCATTATCTGAAACCGCTTAATCCTATATAGGGTCACGGTGAGCCGGAGCCTATCCCGGAAACACAGGGCGTAAGGCAGGAATACACCCGACGACGGGACGCCAGTCCATCGCCGGATGTTTTATCACTGTTTTATCAAATTAGTCATTATTCTGCACGGTAATGCCGCCAATATACCGGGCAGCATTTTTGTTTCGGAATGTAATGATTAATTCTGCAAGATACACAAAACAACCGTGCAAATAAACGATGCTTCATCGATTACATGGGATTCCTTTGCACACTATGCATGCATCAATTCAAACCTCTCAGAATTCAATATTTATATTTGAAATTGATATATTGATGTATTCAAGCTAATCAAAACGAACAGGACCAAACATATCCGATGAACAAAAAAAATAACCTACCAACGAGACAAAAATCATCGATTGCTCGATTGATGGGTAACTCTGAGTCATGACAAGATATATAATGGAGTCAGTGTTTTTTAATGTATATCCACTCAGGGGTTCGAAACCTCACAAGTATGAAGTGCATTTTCTAGACACCAGAGCTTTTACGTCTTATTTCATATTTACTTCCAACTGATTGCTCACTCTTCTGAAACTTCAGAGCCAACATTAATATTCCCAAAAGGGCATCGAATAAGTAATCCAGGTTGAAGCAGTCATGTCAACACAGAACGTCATCAGCAAGAGAGGACAGAAGAACACGTTAAAAAGGTGACAGTGCCATGGGCCCTAATGCAAGAAGTTATATTTTTGGACGGTGGCAGTGCCCTGTCGAGACATTCCCCCTCTTCACCGCCTGGTGGCTTGGCCCACCCGGCATATGGGCCCCAGTGCAGTTGCACTGCCTATACACTCATTCGGTAGCTACACCACTGTCAAGGCAAGAGTCATTTTAATGACAGATTCCTGCACAAAGAGTCCCCACCTCAGCAGATGCACCGCACGTTCGATGTCACTCAGCCCTTCGTCCACGGTGAGCCGTTCAATCTCCTCGGGTGCCTGTGTGCGGGCCACAAAGGATGGGGCACAAGATGAGTGGTCATCTTGTGTATGTAATGATGTAGGTTTTCACGGCTCGATGCATGATGATTGCTTCGAAAAGCTGCTCTCTCGGGACAGCCGCGTCGATGGCTCTCTCTCCTCGCGACGTTTCGCCTCACACGTTGGAGGCATCCTCAGGCGAACGTGTGAGGCGAAACGTCGCGAGGAGAGGAGAGAGAGCCATCGACGCGGCTGTCCCGAGAGAGCAGCTTTTCGAAGCAATCATCATCTTGTGTATGGTTGCTATTACACTGGTATAACAGGGGTTCTCAAAAATTTGCACCTCAAGGCTCACATGGGTCTAGTTTCCATGGGCAACTAAATGGCGCACGCAGTCTACTGATAGGTCGCGATTCGCTGGTTGAGAATGGCGGGATTAGAGGACATACACAAGTTAGCGACGTCATATCGACCGTTAAAAAAATTGGAAGGATGTGCCGCTGGAAAGGATAATGGTCAGTGGTTGAAAAGCGAACGTGACTCAGAAAAGTTCACCGCCACGATAAAGAGATCAATTGAACTCGTGTGCGGATGGTATTTGCATTGCAGAGGCCTTTTAACGAATAACACGCTCGTGTGGACGGTGAAAGGGTTTGGGGATTAGGTGCTGTGGATCACTCAAATCTGCAATCCATTCGTAAAACCCATGGGAATGTTACAATATTTATTCTGTAAAAGAGCCACGGTGTGTAAAGTCATGGCCAAGTAACTTAATATCCTGGCTTTGTGAGACAGAAACAAGGCCTATCTGTGAGCAGCAAATCTTTTATCTTTTGCTGCTGGAAAATAAATGCCTCCGGTTCTTTCCATCCCGCTTCCTCCACCTCTTTTGCCGTCTATGCAACACAAATACACTGACTCACCAGTCCTCGGCGTTTTATTTATTTGTTGACTCATCGCTTCATCTGGTTACTTTGTAAGCAAGGCTTGAGACTGGATAGCCCTTGGATGGGGCAACCGCCGTGTACAACAGGTTGCTTTAGGCTTCTCTGAGAATACATGGTGGTCAGCAGAAGGCAATGGTTGCGCTCTGCAATCTGCCCTGATCAGCATGGTAAAGTATGGTCACACAACTCGTATGACACGCATAACGTGAGGATGACCTCAGCCAACATTGTATTTAATTATTATTCCACGCTTAATCCACTAGATCGTCGCGGTGATCAAGACCCTCTCCTGGCAGACACAGGAAACAAGGCAGGGCTATACCCATGATGGACCGGGTGAATTGTCAGTCCAATTAACCTTGGCAGAAAGCAGGTCTTTGGATTGTGAGAGAAAACCGAAGTACACAGCAAATATTCACCTGGATTCTAGAATATACAAAGACCACGCAGAAAGGCACCCGAGCCGGAAATAAAACCCAGGTTCTTCTTGCTGTGAGGTGGAATCGCTATTCACTGTGCCATCGTTAGACTTAAATCATAATCAACGGTCCATTAGCACAAAGTACTGTACTATAGTTCCATTGCAAAAGAGAAAAGCCCATGTAACTACCAAATGAAACTCGCTTGGGCATAGGTACTCATCCCCCGTCTACATTCATTATCAATACCCGCTTAATCCTGTACAGGGTCGCGAGGGGCGGAGCTGACAAAAGGCGCAAGGTGGAATATACCCAGGATGTGATGCCAGTTCATCGAAAGGCACATCTTTTGGGGCAATTTACTCAGCAGATTAATTAACCTAAGCAACACCGTATTTTGGACGGTGGGAGCAAAACAGAGCACCCGAAGAAATCCCACGCAGGCACATGGAGAACACGCAAACTCCACACAGAAAGGAACCAGTCTACAGCCCTGGGTTGATTCCAATTCCACATTCCTATGGCAGGATCAAGTCTAACCACGGGACACACATATATGACAAAAGTAACGTCACTCGTGTTCAACACGTGGTAAGATAGCAATGATGTCTGTGAACCCTAGCTCAACGATTAGCGTTCATGTTCCAAGTGATCCCGAGTGGTATACAAATCATGTGCAACGAAACCATTAAACATGTATGAGCTTTGATACCGACTGTGAATAGTGGCTGTACGTAGTTAATACATTGCTAGAGTAGTTCATTATATACATATAACATTGTAATAGCGCCTTTCACTCAGAGCTCGCACGGCATTGATCTCACCTGCTGTGCCCCAATTGTCCAGAACAACCGCGGTGACGTCACCACGGCGCCTGTGCCAGGACATATGTACCTTGAAGCCATGTGAAGTGTCGAAGGCTCACTGACAGGTCACGGGACATACCCAGGTGTTAAGGGTTGCCTGACTAAGATGACTGGCAGATGCGCCACCTATGCTACCTACTGTGCCAACTTGCTGTGTTTTAGCCGCCCGACACTCCGCTCGTTGTTGTGAGCGTCGCTCCTCCGCCCTCCGTTGTTGGAGGGCGACTACCGGAGGAGCTCACCAATGGGACTTTGTCCAGATCTTTCGAGAATTTGCGAGCTCCTCACACAATCCAACCTGGTTAAACCCAGGATGGATCGTAAGCAGGCCAGCCAAAAAGTTTCAAGACGGCGCAGATGTTCCACCTGGGGGTCCACGTTTCGCAAGCATAGAGGAGATGGCATGACTGCAGCCGAGAAGACCCAAAGCTTCGTGTGAAGCGACAGGCCAGGCAGCTTCCACACAGCGCTACGTAACCGATGAAACGATAATGCTACCCGACTGATTCGGAGCGAGCACCACCTTCCCTCAGCATTTCGCTTGGAATATCATCTCTGCCCGGCGCTTTTCCTGGTCTCAGGCTCTTTATCGCCTTACGTACTTCCTCTATAGACGGTATCTCCGCCAGCCACTCACAGGACGTGGCTAATTCTTCCATTATCTGAGGTACCGCCGTCCCAGCTGGGTCACCCCCATGTTGTACCACGGTGTTACCTAATCGGGGGGGGGGGGGTTCCCCTCCCCCAAGACCTTACAAAAATGCTCTGCAAACTTGCAAACTTGTTCCTGGGTGTAGGAGATCGGATTTCCATTTTTCCCTATAAGAAGGGTAATCGGTGCAGAGTTGCAAGCCAATCTTTTGATGGAGTTAAAAAGTAATTTTTGATCACGGGCTACCGAGGCAGACTCCATCTCCTCAGCAGCCCGCGACCACCACTCATCCTTGCAGCGCCGCAAATCTCTCTATACCTCCGAGCGAAGGCTACGGTAAACCTCTTCCTTCTGGGGCGTAGAATGCTGCAGGCGGTAGGAGTGAGTGCCGTTTTCTCTCGGCTAGCTTGAACACCTCCTCCATCAGCCAAGCTTTCTGGGGAGGTCCGGACCATGTACCCAGTGCAGCCATTCCAGCTGCATGAGCCACAGCCCTAAACCTCGCCCATTTTCCCCTTGGCATGGGAAGGAGTGGGGGACAATTGTCGGCCCCAGCTGCAAACATGATGAAATTTTCGCTTACAGCTTTCATCAGCTAACCGAGGCCAAGCCACTTTGGGATTCAATGGGGTCCTTGGCGGACGCCCACCACTGCCATGGAAGAATGGTAAGCGGATCTTACAGATGACAAGCCGATGGTCGGAGGTCAGATGTCAGATCAGTTCCTCAGTAGGTCCTGGTGTCAAGGACATGGTTAGAGGCATCCTGAGCGCCTGAGGATGCCTCTAACGTGAGGCAAAACGTCGCGATGACGGGAGAGGGAGCGATCGACGCGGCTGTTCCGAGACAGCAGCTTTTCGAAGCAATCATCATGCATCGAGTCGTGAAAACCTACATCATTACATAACAATAATTGCACTTCTAGAGTGCTTTTCACACGAGGGTCGTTATAGCAACAAAAAAATCACACACAAAAACTTTACTGTTGCCTATTTGCCGTTATGTCGTCGCTTACATGCCGTTCTCCCCGCAGCTCTGTGCAGCGCTTTGTGACCCTACTTCACTACGTTAGTCAAGCAGCGCGGGTTTGTGCAACCAAGGAGCATAGACGTGATAGCATATAGCACAGCGCAACAATGCTCCTGCTGCACATCCTAGCTTGGCAGACCTTATTTTATGCCCAATCGGCCATTATCAACACACACACATGCCAGTTTTAAAAGACTCTGCTAGATATAAACGTGTTGTATACATCAATCATGCCGTTTATTTATCCAGGAAAGCCTTACCGAAACTCAAAGCTCCCTTTTAAGAGGGCTCTGCTATGATGGAATGTGGAGCCAATTGTATTCATGAGTGTTTGAACTTCTACCGGAGGAAACTGGAATACCCAGAGAAATAAACGACGGGCTTACACGCATTGGTCCAAACGGATTCAATTGTTAATTTGCTCTACTGCTAGCTCTTGGTCCAACTCACTACACACACACAAAGATCGTACAAACTTAACTGACTGCTGGGGATGAGTGCTCAGACAGTTTTTAAACTGGAAAGAAGAGTTGAGCTATTTGGCTATTTTTAGCATTTTTCACCAGTGGGTAGAAGTGAGCCAATTACAATGTGCTATTAGCGGCGAGACCGCACGGAAATGCGTAATGGTGCGGCCAACACAACTCCCGGCCACCTTTGTATCCCCAGCATTGATTAGGTTTATACACCGCGCTAGGCACAGACACAGTGCTCTGAACTGCGGCCTAAAATCACACTCCGCCAACAGTTGTTCATAGCAGCTGTGTGCTAACTACTGCGCCATCACTCCCCACACACAAGGTATGTTACACACACAGGTACGTACACGCACACAAGGTACGTACCTTAAGACACGGGCGAACGTTCTTCTCTATACCATAATCTTCGAGGTGAGGCATCAGGTTCATTGCTCTTAGATCCATATCCGCTCACGTACTCTTCAGATTTACACGGGGCAGTCTTTCATCAACCCTATTAGTAGCAGCCTAATACTGCTTCCACCAGCAGCAGCAGTAACAACAACAGATCCAATAAATAGTAAAGTCTGGGAGTGTGTGAGCTACAGGCCCGTCACTCGGCGTTATCGTCCAACGGCTCTTGATTTCGTCCAACGTTTACAAGGACAACACAGAACCGCGTGACAAACCGCCTCGACACACTCACCACAACGTTGCGTCACATTCCACTCCTCACTCCTCCCCGCTCTCACTCCCTCTTTCCCTCCCCCACGCTTCAAAAGTGATTTCCTTAACTGAGTAAGCATGGGGAGGGGGTTTCTGTCCAGGACACGAAGATCTATGTTGTTACGACTGCTTGTACGCGGCATTACTAATTCGCCTGTGACGATGATGATGATGATGACACTCGTGCCATTGGAGCGCGATGGTTGGGACGTGATGATGTGATGTAGTGATGATGATGATGATGATTATAATGATGGCTATGGTATATTTCATAAGGATGGTGCAGCTGATGGTTCTGGTTATGGCGATGATTGTGACGATTATCGGTGATGTGTTTATGATCAAGTTGATCACGGTGACCGTGAAATTCGTAGTTAATGATGATGCCATGTACTATAAGGTGCGCCATTTTCAAACGGTGGGTCGTGACCCATTAGTGCGCTGCGGGCGCCAACTTGTAAGTTCGTGGAGACCAGACCCAAGAGTTGCAAAATGTTGAGAACCCCTCACATGCGCAATCTGATGCTGGTGATGATGAAGAAGATGGCGGTAGCGGTGTTGCAGGTGTTCGTAGTCACATAAATCCACATGAATCACGAAGCGAGAAAACAGCTAGCACAATAGCCTTAACGGATGGTGAAAAGGCATTGCGTGTATGTGCTCCCTACCGAATTAATGCTGTGTGTGTATGAGTAACCGTCATTGTGGAGCGGTGGCGCAGTGGTTAAGCGCACTGCGCTACGAACCCCTTGTCATGAATTCGATTCCCGCTCACGATCAATATAACAGCGCATTTTTACGCGGTCCTGAATCTCCCCGATATCGACTCAGCCTTAAACGTCAGTGGAAACATCAGCACTGGGGGGACAAAAGCGACCAGGCGATGCGTGCGTGTTGATCACCCAAGCCCCTTCGCTAACAGCACTTGCCCCAACAGCATGCTAAGGCTGTAAAGGGGATCTTTCTCTTTATGTGTCATCATGCCGCGTGAGCTAGTGCCCCGTGACGCTACTGCCCCTCTCTTTTACACACATACACTCATACATATACACAAAGGAAGAGGCCACCCCCAATCCCTCACAGTTATTCTTTGTGTATGGACTTTTGCTGGGGTGCGGTGTTAGCGGGCACCTATTAAGGCCAGAACAGCACACGATTTGGGGTTCTGTCTAACACACCCGGCCGCCTTTACCGATTTCTGTTTGCACACCGCACCGGCTATCGGTTTTAAACTGTTCATACGCCGCTTGCTGCTTATGTTATCTACACCCGTGGCTGGAACTCGAACTCGGATTGCCAGTTCGGCGATAGGTGTTACATGAAACCATTTCTCAATCTATATATTATAAACGCTTGTGGAGTTAAGAGTTTACGAGCGTTAGTGCGATTACTTGCGTGCCGTGATTCATCGAACTCGGATTGTGGATTTACATAATCTCTTGCTGGCGGGCCCCGGTTCACAATACACATTACACACGTGGTGCGTGACTCATTGTAGCACGTGGCTATGCATGAGGTCATCCGGAAGGTGCGGGGGGGGGCGCGAGACGGAGGAATATAAAGACGGAGGTCGTGAGTGGGGGAGTGGCTGTTTGGAGACGGGGCAGTCATCAGTCGTCAACATGTAGTCTCGCCGCGCGAGTTCGTTATGCCCGAGCCCGCGCGCGCTGCTCAATAAACCATCAAAAGACAAGAAGTCTCTGCTCGCTGGCTGAAAGTCCGTGGAGTGAACGCTGATCCTCGCCGTGGCGGTTATCGCCGAGCCGCCAGGAGTCTGCTGTCCGAGTCGTGGTGCCACACACTGATAATTTAGCATTTTAAACTTATAGTTGAAAGTCCGATCATATTTTACATGTTGCTCTGCAATGATGTGTATATTTTTAAAAAACCCCAAAAAGTTATTGTTGCTGATTTTACATTCTCGTGCCGTTGCTGTTGATGTGCCGTTCTCTCCGCAGCTCTATGCAGCGCTTTGTAACCATCGGGTGAAAGCGCTTTATAAATGCAATTATTATATAACAAGAAGGTTAGTGTAAAAGATAACCTTAGCATTCGTTTTACTATGAGTGGTATCCCTTGTATTATGGCTTAGTGCTAGTACGCTGGATTGTGCTAATGTTATGGTTAGTGTTGATGCTTGTCTTAACGATCGCTTTCTTTATAACCGTGGCAAGGAATCGAACTTATTGCTCGCTGGAATCGTGGTGTGCTAACCACTGCGCCACCGCTCCTCACGTCCCCCACGCACTCCCTGTGTCTATGGTGTCTCCATTGGTCCGTTGGGCCGTATCCCTTATTTACGAGCTGGGTTATTTATCAACAAACATGTTGTGTCACTCCCCTTCCCCGCCAACGTCTCCCTGTGTAAACTAGCGGTAAGGCTATAAATGAAATCAGTGTGTAGGTACCTCCCGTGGTCGATAATCACAAGCACTATTCTCTTTAGGGTCGCACGGTGGCCCAGTGGGTAGCACTGTCGCCTCACAACAAGAAGCCCCGGGTTCGAATCTCGGCTCGGGTGCCTTTCTGTGTGGAGTTTGTATGTTCTCCCCGTGTCCGCGTGGGTTTTTGCCAGGCACTCGGGTTTCCTCCCACAGTCCAAAAAACATGCTGCTGCATAGGTTATTTGGCTTGCAGACTAAATTGCCCTCAGTGCCCGGTGATGGACTGGAGTCCTATCGTCGATATCTCCCCCACCTTGCGCCCTGTGTCTGCCGGGATAGGCTCCAGCTCACCGCGACCCTGTTTCTGACAATGAGATGAGATGAGACGATTCGCTTTACATGGTGGCATGGTGGCGGAGTGAATAGAGTTGCGGGAATGATCCGAGTTCGATTTCCGGCTCGGGTGCCGAATTTATATGTGGAGTTAGGATGTTTGTGGTGGTCCCCTGAATTTCCGAAGGTCCCCTCCTCCGTAAATATCTACTCTCGAGCTACACGATCCCCAACTTCTAACACCAATCTCCGAAAGTCCTTGAATGACACACGGTACCCCGATACGAACACGCCACGTGCGCACGCGTGTGTGCGCACGCGCGCACACATACGACCTTCCAATCGCATGCCACGTGCACGCGCACACCGGCCTCCAGCAAGCGCGCGGCCGGACTCTCAACTCTCGCACACCACACTCCACTCTCTCTCGCCGCCGCGCTCACACCACGTTCACCCATACAACCGCTTTGAAACAAAAATACCGAACAGTGGTGATGAGTTGAAGGCCTTTACTGCTGCAGACGAGCGCGTCGCGACAAGGTCTCCTTTCAGCCGTCCAAACTGCGTCGCGACCTCTTCTCATCTATGCTCCCTCGCTATAAACTCGCTATGCGGCACACAGCTGCTCGGGCACAGCCGCTCGGCACAGCCCCTCGGGCTCAGCCGCTCGGCACAGCCCCTCGGCACAGCCCCTCAGGCTCAGCTCCTCGCACAGCCCCGGGCACAGCTCTCGCAAAGCCCTGGGTACAGCCCTCGCACTGCTCCGGGCACAGCTCTCGCACAGCCCTCGCTACTTGACTGCCCTTAACATAACTAACTAACCCCGCTAATTAACTAACCCCGCTATTCAACTGCCTTTGTTCCTCTACATGACTGCCTTCCCTCACTGCCTCCACTCAACTGCAACTGCCCTACAACTAACTCCCTCCCCCTCGCTCCGCGCTCCCTTATCTCTCGGCGTCTCTCTCTCTCCACCAATCCCTGCCGTTTCCCCTTGTCTCTGGGCGCCGTCTCTCTCCACCAACCACCGCTGTTGTAAACAGCTGGCGCCACCCTGTCTGGCTCCGCTCACGCCACCATGTGCCACGTGTCTAGCCGAGCCCAGGCCACGGGACCCCGCGGAACAACAACAGGAAGATGGCGCGCAACGTCCGTTCAAAACCCCACCCAGGTTGGCCCTGCAATGCACGCCGGTTGGGTGGCCTCCTCCGGCCGGCAACCCCACCGGAACTCAACTGTCTGCAGCTTAACGTTCCGGGGAAGTTACTCTCCCCCAGCAGAACTGGTGAATGGAACTCGGCACCCCCTAAGCCGAATTGCAGCTGACTGAGGAACCACCGACCAAACTGTCCTACTGACAGGGTCTATGGGCAAAACCTCAGCCGCTGGGGCCGAGTCCATCATCATTTTGCTACCCACCGAACCCCGTGTCATGCGGTACATTTTATCAGTGTGGGACAGGTACGCCGCTGTCAAATGGCCGCTCCGACAACGGATGCGCACAGGCATCAGGCGGGTGTTGTGCGGTGGTGGTGGTTGCGTGTGTGTGTGGCACAATATATTTTCCAGGGGGGGTTCACAAGGGGAACATCGTGGGTACACAGGTAGTGCCCCTGGCGGCTCTGTGGCCCACGAACTGGGCCACCACACAGCTCCCCCCGGCGTTTGGTTTCGTCCCGGAGCCGATACGCCGCTCCTCATTCACCGCAGCTGCTGTGAAGTCCCATCGACCTATAGGGAATGGCATGGAGGGGCTCGAGACACTTCAAGGTCAGTGGAGGTGGGGTCCTGCCGTTTCCTTTCTCCCTCCTGCGGCTATGGCACGACCCGCTGCGCCACCCGCCCTCCGCGGCTACTGCGCTAAGCGCTGTGCCACCACTCCCTGCGACTACCGCGCTACCGCTACGCTCTCACTTCCCTCTGGGGTATGTCGAGCCAGGCGACCCAAGGGGCCCCCCTCCCCCGGCTCCAGCGCCGAAGGGGCGCCACCACCATGGCGGCCCCACATCGGCGTGGCTCCACCACGCTACTGCGCTCTACCGCGGCTAACGCGCTACCCACGGCGCCACCGCTATCCCACCGCGGCTATCGCGTTAACTGCTGCGCCACCGCTCCCCGCGGCCACTGTGCTACCGCTGCGCCACCGCTCCCTGCGGCCACGGCATCACCGCCCTGCACTCACTTCCCTCTGGGGTGTGTCGAGCCACGCGACCCAAGGGGCCCCCCTCCCCCGGCTCCAGCGCCGACGGGGCTCCACCACCATCACAGCCCCGCATCGGCGCGGCTCCACCGCGCTGTTGCGCTCTACCGCGGCTACCGCTCTACCCACTGCGCCACCGCTATCTCCACCGCGACTATCGCGTTAATCGCTGCGCCACCGCTCCCCGCGGCCACTGCGCTACCACTATGCCACTTCTCCCTGCGGCCACGGCGCTACCACTATGCCACCGCTCCCTGCGACCACGGCGCCACCGCTATTCACTGCACTACTGCGCCACCGCTCTCCACCATGGCCACCGCACTAATCACTGCGCCACCGCTCCCCACGGCTATTATGCTTTCCACTGCGCCACCGCTCCCCGCGGCCACAGCGCTATCCACGGCGCCACGCTCCCTGCGGCTACGGTGTCACCCGCCGCGCCACCGCTCCCGACTCACTACACACACAGTGCGCTAATCGCTGTGCCACCGCTCCGCACACAGCGCGCTAACCGCAGCGCCACCGCTCTACACACAGTGCGCTAACTGCAGCGCCACCGCTCCACACACTCACACACAGCGCGCTAACCACTGCGCCACCGCTCCACACACAGTGCGCTAACCGCAGCGCCACCGCTCCACACACACACACAGCGCGCCAACCACTGCGCTGCTGCTCCACACAGTGCGCTAACCGCTGCGCCACCGCTCCCTACTCACTACACACACAGTGCGCTAACCGCTGCGCTGCTGCTCCACACACAGTGCGATAATCGCAGCGCCACCGCTCCACACACTCACACAGCGCGCTAACTACTGCGCCACTGCTCCACACACAGCGCGCTAACCACTGCGCCACTGCTCCACACACAGCGCGCTAACCACTACGCCAGTGCTCCACACACAGCACGCTAACCGCCCGCCATTTTGACTTGATCTCGCTGAAACGAGCGGCGAGGCGCGGGGTCAACGCGCCCCAACCGTTCCTCTCGGTCTCAGAGAGATCTCCCACGAACCGGGCTGCCCGCCCTCGCAGGTACAGCGTTAACTTCCCTGTCGCCTGCCTATCAGGCCATCTCCCATGATCTTTAGCACACGTGGCGTGCCGTAAGAACAAATCCCATGGCTCGCTACTCTCCCTAGAAAATGTCAAATATATTTCTTTAGTAATCCCCATCACTGCTTCTGGCGTGGTTGCTCGTCCCACTCTCTGACACCATTTGTGGTGGTCCCCTAAATTTCCGAAGGTCCCCTCCGTAAATATCTACTCTCGAGCTCCACGATCCCCAACTTCTAACAACAATCTGCGAAGATCCCTAAATGACACTCGGTACCACGATCCGAACACGCCACGCCACGCTCGCGCGCGCGCGCGCGCACACACACACGACCTTCCAATCGCACACCATGTGCGCGTGCACACCGGCCTCCAGCAAGCGCACGGCCGGACTCTCAACTCTCGCACACCACACTCCGCTCTCTCTCGCCGCCGCGCTCACACCACGTTCACCCATACAACCGCTTTGATATAAAAATACCGGACAATGGTGATGACTTGAAGGCCTTAACTGCTGCAGACGAGCGAGTCGCGACGAGGTCTCCTTTCAGCTGTCCCAACTGCTTCGCAACCTCTTCTCATCTATGCTTCCTCGCTATAAACTCGCTACGGGCACAGCCGCTCGGCACAGCCCCTCGGGCTCAGCTCCTCGCACAGCCCCGGGCACAGCCCTCGCACAGCCCCGGGCACAGCTCCTCGCACAGCCCCGGGCACAGCTCCTTGCACAGCCCCGGGCACAGCTCTCGCACTGCTCCGGGCACAGCTCTCGTACAGCCCTCACACATGACTAGCCCCGCTACTCGACTGCCCTTAACATGACTAACTAACCCCGCTAATTAACTAACCCTCTACTCAACTGCCCTTGTTCCTCTACATGACTGCCCTCCCTGACTGCCTCCACTCAACTGCAACTGCCCGACAACTAACTCCCTCCCCCTCGCTCCACGCTCCCTTATCTCTCGGCGTCTCTCTCTCCACCAATCCCCGCCGTTCCCCCTTGTCTCTGGGCGCCGTCTCTCTCTCTCCACCAACCACCGCTGTTGTAAACAGCTGGCGCCGACCTGTCTGGCTCCACCCAAGTCACGAGGCATCGCACCTCCCCGCGCTGTTTCCCGTTACCTCTCTCCACCAATCAGCCCCGTTGTAAACAGCTGGCGCCACCCTGTCTGGCTCCGCTCACGCCACCATGTGCCACGTGTCTAGCCGAGCCCAGGCCACGGGACCCCGCGGAACAACAACAGGAAGATGGCGCGCAACGTCCGTTCGAAACCCCGCCCAGCTTGGCCCTGCAATGCATGCCGGTCGGGTGGCCCCCTCCGGCCGGCAACCCCGCCGGAACTCAACTGTCTGCAGCTTAACGTTCCGGGGAAGTTACTCTCCCCCGGCAGAACTGGTGAATGGAACTCGGCACCCCCTAAGTCGAATTGCAGCTGACTGAGGAACCACCGACCAAACTGTCCTACTGACAGGGTCTATGGACAAAACCTCAGCCGCTGGAGCCGAGTCCATCGTCATTCTGCTACCCACCGAACCCCGTGTTGTGCGGTACATTTTATCAGTGTGGGACAGGTACGTCGCTGTCAAATGGCCGCTCCAACAACGGATGCGCGCAGGCATCAGGCGGGTGTTGTGCGGTGGTGGTGGTTGCGTTTGTGTCTGTGTGGCACAATATACTTTCCACGGGGGGTTCACAAGGGGAACATCGCGGGTACACAGGTAGTGCCCCTGGCGGCTCTAGGGCCCACGAACTGGACCACCACACGTTCTCCCCATATCCCCTTGAGCTTTCGCCGGGTACTCCGATTTCATCCTGCAGTCCGAGGACAAACTCCTGCAGTCTCGGTTATTTGGACTGCTGACTAAATTTTCCCCATTTCCCTGCGATAGACTAACGTCCTAGTCGCAGTATGGTATCGCCATGCTGTGCGCCCTGTGTCTGCCCGAGATACGCTGC
The DNA here is from genome assembly GCA_036362905.1 of Mordacia mordax. Taxonomy (NCBI): domain Eukaryota; kingdom Metazoa; phylum Chordata; class Hyperoartia; order Petromyzontiformes; family Petromyzontidae; genus Mordacia; species Mordacia mordax. Next base: position 10,730,265 of record JAZEWT010000013.1, read on the forward strand.
GGCTCACCGCGACCTTCTACAGGATTAATTGGGTATTGATGATTAACGAATGTCTTGTGCTGTACCCCTCATCAGGCCCCATGCTGTAAAACAGGGATCCTCAACTTGTTGCACCTCATGGCCCACTTGGCCCACTTCGGTATGGTGTCCACGGAACACTAGGTGGCGCTCGCGGTTCACCGGCTGAGAATGGTGGAAAATCTCATCTCATTATCTGAAACCGCTTAATCCTATATAGGGTCACAGTGAGCCGGAGCCTATCCCGGAAACACAGGGCGTAAGGCAGGAATACACCCGACGACGGGACGCCAGTCCATCGCCGGGCATTGCGGGACAATTTTAGTCTGCGAGCCAATCAACCTATCCATGAGCATGCTTTTGGACTGTGGGAGGAAACCGGAGTACCCGGCGAAAACCCACGCGGGACACGGGGAGGGCATGCAAACTCCACACAGAAAGGCACCCGAGCCGAGAGATTCGAACCCGGGACCTTCTTGCTGTGAGGCGTCAGCGCTAACCACTGGGCCACCGTGCCGCCCCTGGTGGAAAATGCCATTGCCAATTCTCACCATACACTCTGTGGCCTCTATTTTGGGGCCATTGCCCTCAACGTCGCCTATCACATAAATTTGATTTCAAATCCCCAATAATATTTACGAAAGTGTTGCGATTGTTATTTATGTTATTTGTGCTTGTACAACACTGTAAATCCATGATGTTTAATTTTATGATATACATTACTCGAGGTACGGCTTGACAGTCACTAGAGGGCCCCAAAACCAAAGGGAGGCCATGGTTGCTTCCGCCGTTGCCCGAGCAACGCTAACGCTGGCCTGGAGAAGTGTGCAGCCGGCGTACGGACCTGAACAATACCCAACGCCAGCGAACCGACTGACAAAGTGAACACGTTTACTCCACAGTAAGTACGGGACTGCGTTAATAACATCCACCATTAGCTGGCGGTGTCTTTAAAACAGCAGCGAAGGGCCGACAGACAGTCAGGTTCGTGGGACTGTCAGGTTACAGTCTCGGCACCCGTGTGCGCCAGTCGTAATATCGTTTGTAATGTCTTTATTAAGTCAGTTTATAACTTCCCGCTTGTATTATGCCACTTGTTATGATGTTATTGTTTTGAATAATACGGTGTTATATTGACATGTGTATTATCGCGCTGCGCGATGATGCTAGCGATTGATTCGTAGTCATTTGAACCAATACACGAGTACATTGACCGGCGTAGTGAAGTATGATCAACCCCCCCCCCATCACCGACATAACGTGTATTGAGAATGGCTGTCATTTTAATAGCTTGGTAACTAAGACGCTAAGCAGTATTGAGCCTGGTCAGCGCTGAAGATGACCACCGTGCACAACATGTGCTATAGGCTCATGGACTGTGTTACGTAGTAGGCAGCACATTACATCAGCACGATACTATCATACTGTACTGCCATGCTTCCACGTCTATGCGCCCATCACCAACACGGACTGACGATCGTGGTGAAGTATAATCAAATAACCCTCCCACTGCCGGGATAGGCTCCGGCTCACCGCGACCCTGTCGCGGAGGGCCCAGACCTATTTCTAAATCACTGCCGATGTTAGATGTGGCTGGGAATTAAATTGGGGTCACCGCCGGGTTCATTGTGGCGCCACTCATCTCGTTGTCAGAAAACCGCTTAGTCCCGTACAGGGTCGCGGTGAGCCGGAGCCTATCCCGGCAGACACAGGGCGCAAGGCAGGGATATACCCACCATGGGACGCCAGTTCATCGCCGGGCACTGCGGGCAATTTAGTCTGCAAGCCAATTAACCTATGCAGCAGCTTGTTTTTTGGACTGTGGGAGGAAACCAGAGTGCCCGGTGAAAACCCACGCGGACACGGGGAGAACATGCAAACTCCACACAGAAAGGCACCCGAGCCGAGATTCGAACCCGGGACCTTCTTGCTGTGAGGCGACAGCGCTACCCACTGGGCCACCGTGCCGCCCATGGATATCCAATTTACTGTATTATGAGCTTGAGACCACAGGACATGTATTGTCTATCGTGGCCCAGGAATTTGGAACATGGTCAGAGCAACCTTTATAACGTTTATGCGCTTGTTTATTTTGAGTTAGGGAGGTTGGGTACACAGCTTACATTATGTACACCTGTCCTTTATTTGTTGAAACACTACAATTATTTACATGAACCGGTTTATTCTGTACTGGGTTTAAAGTTACAATTGTTTCTATACAATCTAATCTATATATACTCTCGCGGCTGGGAAAACTCTGTTGTTACAGAGCAACAGTCCTGCCACTTGTGAGGTCGCCAGTTCAAATCCTAGTCAAATTCAACTCGATCACCAACGTCATATTCAGCATCTTCACTTTTTTAAATCATCATTATCATGTGTCTTAAAATGACAAACACTTGGTAATGCTGCATCAGATGGTATCAAGTCCAGTTAGTACACAGTAGTTCCACTACGTGCTTCAAACTACCAATAGAGAGAAATACTGCCTATTACTCATGGAGATATGGGGACACATTGAGGTTATGTCTTGAACCGCTATAATTACGATAATATTGTAAAATATGTAGTCTTTTTCACATAAACATATGGTTGTCTTGCATAACATTATCTTTGCTGACAGATGGAGGCATTTGAGGTTGAGCAAAAGTTGCTCCGAGCTGTACCTATTCATATCGCAGTGGAGCGTGGTATCAACTTGGTAAGCTGCCTGCCGTGTACACCATGACCTCCATGAGATTGTGAAACTCCACAGGCATATCATTAGCATAGTGATGGGGATGGAATACAAAAGTGTAGGATTTCTGTATCACGAGATGGCCTTCTTACGCAGTAGCAAAACATACCTCAAGTTTGTAACGTGGGGCGGCATGGTGGCCCAGTGGGTAGCACTGTCGCCTCACAGCAAGAAGGTCCCTGGTTCGAATCTCGGCTCGGGTGCCTTTCTGTGTGGCGTTTGCATGCTCTCCCCGTGTTCGCGTGAGTTTTCGCTAGGCACTCCGGTTTCCTCCCACAGTCCAAAAAGCATGCTGCTGCATAGGTTATTTGGCTTGTAGACTAAATTGCCCTCAGCGCCCGGTGATGGACTGGCGTCCCATCGTGGGTGTATCCCTGCCTTGCGCCCTGTGTCTGCCGGGATAGGCTCCGGCTCACCACAACCCTGTACAGGATTAAGCAGTTTATGACAATGAGATGAGATGAGAAGTTTGTAACGTATGTTGTATGCAGCAATGCAGCACAGTTTAAATTTTTGTAACTTCAAGTTGTGACCACATCTCAAGATGCTTTACATTTAAACTACAATTTGTGAGTTTTATCCCTGTTGTGCTAGCAGTTTCATAAGATGAACAATCCGTATAATTTTTTGCAGAGCAGTGCAACATTTCGTGGCAGAAAATGGCCCATGGAAATGGATATCATGAAACTACTTCTGATCCCTTCAAGTGACATCTGGTCCGTAGAGTAGGGAGCATCACAAACCTATCTATCCCGTGACACAGAATACAAATTGCTTGACGATTAAACTCATACTTTGATTTACAGAGCTGGGAATTAGACAATTAAGTGCAGATCCAAATTTAATGATGAATGATTTTTTTCTTCCATCAAAGGCAACTGGGATAAGACCATCAAATTATTATATTGGACATTCCAGTGTAATCAGAGATTGTTTCCTGGATTCAGACACAGGATTCCATTTGTGCTAGCTCAGGCTAATAGTGTGACCTCTCGGTCACTCAACACAAGACCTGAATACCTTACACACACTTAATTCTAGATTTATCCTCTTGTACGTATGCGCGTTCATGGTGAGAGCAGCGCGGCAGTAGAGGCGAAACGTTGGTGTCACTCGTGCGAGCCGAGTATGGTGCTGCTCTGCTGGGGGAGTCGGCGCGTGTGCCGAGTGTGCCCGGCAGCTCCACAGAGTACGACTTCAGTGCCACGTTTGACTGCCTGTCTGATGACGCCACCGGTCTGGACGACGTAGCTCACAAGCCAGTGCTGTGTAAGTTGTGTCATTTCACGGTTATTTAGCGGAGGCGTAATTGCCTGTTACACAAAGCAACCATAATATGGAGATCACTATCACGTTGTTAATGAAGAGCACTAACTGCACTAACACTTTATGAGGGAGCATTTATCTATCAGTAGATTAACGATATTTGCCACATTAATATTGAAAGTCTTTTGTCAATACACTGTTGGATGAATGCTGCCCCATCCTGTGTTTGTTGGGGAATATTATGCTACCATTTTTGTATAATGCTTGTCAGCAAAGGTTGGTGATAATCGCTGTCTCCAGAAATCCCACTGTGGTCACTGAGTTCACAGCACAGAACACTAACCACTACACCACGGTTCCTTTTCAGTGTGTGCGGTACCAGCATTATAATCCATCCACCAATAAGAACACAATGCAATCTTCTCATCTCATCTCATTATCTGAAACCGCTTAATCCTATATAGGGTCACGGTGAAGCCGGAGTCTATCCCGGAAACACAGGGCGTAAGGCAGGAATACACCCGACGACGGGACGCCGGTCCATCGCCGGGCATTGCGGGACAATTTTAGTCTCCGAGCCAATCAACCTATCCAGGAGCATGCTTTTGGACTGTGGGAGGAAACCGGAGTACCCGGCGAAAACCCACGCGGACACGGGGAGAGCATGCAAACTCCACACAGAAAGGCACCGGAGCCGAGAGACTCGAACCCGGGACCTTCTTGCTGTGAGGCGTCAGCGCTAACCACTGCGCCACCGCGCCGCCCATCTTCAAAATGACATATCCTTGCAGTGATGGTGATTGAAGTGCTTTCCAAAGAGAAGAAGCAGAAAGAAGATAAGACCGTGGTGCTAGGACAGGCTACAGTCGACCTCTTGCTACTGGTGCAAGGTAAGCATCTGTAGATGTCACTGATAAATCTTGATTATTCTTAGGGTTGAATGCAAATACCACGTTCCTTTACCTTTGTAAGTTACAGTGGCTGAAGTATGCTTTAAAAATATCTCTAAAAGCTTTAGAGTTACATGACTTCTTAAAAGACAGCAAGGACATTTATAAGGTGCTTTGTTGTTTTAAAAACTCGATAGCTCTCTCTGTACTAATGGTAATGATACCAAATGCAGCAACATCTCAGCACAATACAGACACAGTGGTCATATCTATTATTGATTTCTGCGTCATGTCGTCATTAGGTCAAACCAAGTACAGCACTACCGTGAAGGTCTACCCAGTGGCAGGGTCGCCTTTACAGAACATATCATCTGAAGCGGACTTGGTAAAGCTGACGATAAATGTTGTTATTGTTTAGTCTATACATACAAAGAAATTCATTTGCACTCCGTTTTGTTAGTTTGCCAACTTGCATCATGTTGATTAGCTGTGATATCGAGACTGGTTTGTATATTGGTGAATGTTTTTTATTCCGAAATCTGACGAACATTTGTCCTTTCCGCCATCAACAAGTGTGGCAAATTCACCCAGGATATGTTGCTTTGTCAAGCTGTGAATATCATTGATGACTTATAACGACGGCGATGGACTGGCGTCCCATCGTCGGGTGTATTCCTGCCTTGCGCCCTGTGTTTCCGGGATGGGCTCTGGCTCACCGTGACCCTATATAGGATTAAGCGGTTTCAGATAATGAGATGAGATGAGAGACTTATAACGACTTTAATTCTTCATTTTTAGAAAAGCAGTTAATTTAGATAAAAATAATTACTGTAAACAGCTGGCTTGACAAGATTAAAATACAGCCCAGAGTTTTGAATGATAGCTGTCAGTATTGTTAACTTGTTTATTGTTTTGTAACATCTCTGCGGGTTACGTTTAAAAAGTTAATATGTATTTGACTTGGGTATGTTTCCTAAACAAAAAACGAACCTTTTTCTGTCTCTCAGTGAAATTCCAAGCCCATATCTCTGCATACTTCACTGTGTGCTTTCCTTCTGTTATTTAATAAGTTCTAATGTATTAATCACAATCAAAAAATAATTGACGTATTTGTCCGTGTACTGTTGGTACTGTGAGCAGCCCAGCCTGGAGGTCACGGTCTCCGTTCCAGAGGCTCTGCTGTCGGCCGAGCGGTTAGCCAAGAGCAACCTTCTCTGGATAATGGTGGAGTCAGCTTACGCGGTCCCGGCCACATGGGCTGCCGTGGGACCCATGTGCAACTACACGGCCAGCCTGGCCGTGCCCATCTCTGCCGAGGTCTTCGTCGCAGCTCATATCATTCTCCAACTACACACACACGTTCATGATGTTGATGATAACAGCGATGATAATGAGAGGCATCTTTGTGTATATGTATATTTCCGTTCGTCAGTCCATTGCCGGACGAGGGGTTTTCTTACAAACATACTGGTCGTGGGGGTCATTTTACCATACTTCACCATACTTGTTAGTGTGGGTTGGTGCAGGCAAATGGCATATATATGCTACAATGTGCCATGATAGACGTACAGTAGAGGAATATATCTTGCTACACTGTCCTCCACTGCTCTCATCATAGACCCTCAGCACAAAACACTTGGGTTTATAGCCAAACAAGTCACATACTTGTTCCTTACACTTAGGAGCCCCACGGTGAGGAACTTCACACAGTGCACTCACATGCATGTTGCTATCACCCTGTGCTCTATCACCCAATCGGCAGACTCAGCACGTGCTTAGGGCACCAGCAAAGCAGGTCATATTGTTGGTGGTGGTCTTATTGTTGCTGATAAAAATTGATAAATACACAAGAATTTTACTTTGCACGTACGAGGATTATGATTTTTAAAGATAACAACACTGGCTCCTCTTAACTTTTCCACCCTTTCTGTTGTCCAGGTATTTGTCATTACAGAATGCTATTGCTGTACCAAAAACAGTCGTATTTAATGGTTTTTTTGACAAGGTTTACAATAGTTTGTTGACTCCCATCCTGTTGGCTTCAACATGAATCTCTGTTGAGAACTACGGCAGCTCCACTGTTATGTGTGTGCAAAGTTTAATGAAACAGGAAAAAAAATTCAGTCACATTGATTTGCACAACATAATAGTGAAATACGGAACACAATGTATATTTCCAAATATGAAGATCGTGCTACATATTTTTGTAACATTGATGATTAGTAACTGTTCCACAGAATGCTCTTTTTTTCAGCTGAAAAGAGTAAAAAATCCTCAGAACAACAATGTTTTATCACAGATTTGATTAAGTTTCTCTACTGTTTATGAACATGGACATGCTTCATTGAATCAGCTTTGATAAACTTTTCCTGGATTTGGTAAACAGAAAATCTAAAAATAAGCTATTTTAATTTCAACATACTTGTAATTCTTGGTCATTTAAAAAAACTTTATGTAATTTTACATCTTAGTATTATTTTTATTTTGAATTACATATTGGGGGGGGGGGGGTGGCACCATAATCTTTTCAGTGCTTAGGGCCTCTGAAGGTCTTATTTCAGCCCTGCTAACACCACTAAAATACAGCCTTTCATGACAATGTCCATGACGTGTCAACTTTCTGTGTCGCACCTGCATATTCAGAAAGAGCATGTCGCCGTGTTCGCTAACGGGACGTTGCGGCCGGCCTCGGAGAAGCAAACGTCTGCTCGGCCCAAGCGTTGGCCTGTGGCCTGTGTGCCAGCTGGCGGCCTCCCCTGCATCCCGGGTGCTGTTGTACGATCCAGCGCCTATGAAGAGGAGGATGGGGAGCTTACGCACAAGGAGGTGATGGGTTAGGAGCAGGGTCGTCACTTTACCGTATTGCAAAAAATTCCAATCAGGGAGAAGGGATTTGTGTGCCAGGTGTGGGTGTGTTGGAGAAGGGATCAGGGCAAGGAAACATGGTACAAAGAATGCAGTTCTTGGCACCAACACCAATGATCCCCAGTGGCAACCAGGGTATCAACCAAGACAGCACCATGAGTTCTATATCTAAGGATCATAAATCAGTTTTAGGCCGGTCTTAGCAAGGCTGGAGCGCGAGCATTAATTCCCACTGGCAGCAGGGGCAGTAAGTTTATCACCAATGATACCTTTATTGTGCATATGGTGGTGGCAGTCAGCTCCAGTAGTTGGACAGGGAAGCCTGCATCCAACAGTGGATTTATTTGGTGTTTGTGTTGCTCAGGACTGGGATTTCCGCAAGGAGGCAGAGAATGAGAAGACCCGTGTGACCTGGGACATGGAAAGGCGCTGCTACATGGACCCAGGGGCTGTGACCAAGTGGGTAAAACTCAAGGCGATAGCCAGATGAATAGAATCACCTTATTGTAAAGACCAGGGTAGACAGTCGGTTTTTATTCAAGTTGACAGGAACCTTTGAGCTATGTAGCTCTTTTTAACAGTTGTCCAGCCGGGGATAGGTAAAAAAGTTACAAAACATCTCAGGGCAGTGGGAGAAATTTAATCAGAAACATTAACCAAGGCAGCATATCTGTGTGGTGGTGGTGTACGGGTTCGTGCTTTGTGCTATAAACCCAGAAATGCCTTCATGCTGCAGAAAATTGATAACTTGTGACTATTTACTATGAAGGTACGTGAAATGTGATATTTGTTTTGTATCTCTTTCGTTTTACTCCCATTTAGCTTTCAGAAAAAACTAGCTGAGAGCCAGTACTGGCCTGTGGAGCTTGCTAAAATTCAAATCCCCATGGGTACAAAGGCAGGTAGAGGCAAGAGTGAAAAGGTCAGTAACATATTGTACCTATGCATAGATTCTATAATACTTTTGAACCTACGTTTATCCTCAGAAGGGTTTAATTAATAATAACATTACATTTAAAAGATAATAGTAACATCGCTTTACAAAAATATTTTCTTCATTTTGGATAATCTGTAAGCATTATCACCATCATTGCATGTTCTCTGCAGGCAAACAGATAGAGTCAATACATTATTGCTTACAACCTTAGCTGGAAAATGTAAAAAAATAACTGGAATATTTTGCATGTGTTTCGGCTTTGTTCAGGTTGACGAGGACTCTCAGATTAGCTTTCACGGCGTCGCCTACATTAACCTGGCGCCGCTGCTCTACCCCGGCGCCACAATAGTACGCGGCGCTTACCGCGTGCACCCCTACAGCGACGCCGAGATGCTCGAAAAGGTTTCACTCTGCCGGGGGCTCGGCGATTACTACTATGATGAACACACACCATCTTGTTACATTTGGATTTATAGACTGTTGCAATTCAAATGCATTTCAGGTCCTGGATTGAAATCCAACTAGTTATGATTAAACTGTGTTTTCAAGTATATTGGGCGAATGGTCTCAGCCCAGTCAGGATATGCTGCGTGAAAAAAATGGCAAATAAAAATTTGTTCTGCACTTGATTTGGTTTATTCCATTGGAGTTCTAATAGAGTTAGTGAATTGAAGATACACCACCGTCAACTTTACATTTGGGGCAGTGTGATGTTATTTAGTCATTGGTTTGGTTAAAATAATAATTGCTTTTGTTGGCTGTTGGGTGGCTTGTCTGCAGACTAAGCAGTCCGGTGTCGTGGTGCGTGAAGCTGCCCGGCTAGTGTGCAGCATCGGGAGGAGCACAGGGCCCAGCAGTATCGCTTCCCCGCATCCCAAGCCAGCGCCGAGCCGCCTGGGAAAGGAGATCAACAAAAAGGTACCGATTGGAGGTGACCAAAGTGTCTGGACACTGAGCCAGCAGTGTTGAGATTCTGGGTTACAACATGGGTAGTCATCACTCTTATAATGCCCAGTGGGCAGCGCTGTCGCCTCACAACAAGAAGGTCCCGGGTTTGAATCTCGGCTTGGTTGCCTTTCTGTGTGGAGTTTGCATGTTCTCCCCGTGTCCGCGTGAGTTTTTGCCAGGCACTCCGGTTTCCTCCCACAGTCCAAAAAACATGCTGCTGCATAGGTTAATTGGCTTGCAGACTAAATTGCCTGCAGTGCCCGGTGATGGACTGGCGTCCCATCGTGGGTATATCCCTACCTTGCGCCGTGTGTCTGCCGGGATAGGCTCCGGCTCACCATGACCCTGTACAGGAGTCAACAGTCTCTGACAATGAGATGAGATGAGATCACGCTTATAATCACGTGAATATTCACACTGCATTGGCTGTTAGGAGAGGGGGCGGTGGTTATGACACTGCGCCGAGAAAACGGTGACCTGAGTTCACGTCCTGGCTATGGTTAACATCAATAATGAGTCATATTGAACTAGTCCTGGGCCACCTCTTTATCAACCTCCATTGACCAAGCATGGTGAAGATTGGTCAAACACCCCTATGACTAACATAGCATGGAAGGCATTCATCAAACATTGTAACCAAAAGTTACAATTGTGTTGAGCTTATGTCTACAATATCACGAATTAAGTGTCCTGTCAAGGTCCAGTAATTCATCATCAATGTCACCATCATGGTCATCAACCATCACTACTTATTGGGCTAACTTCACCTGGTGGAGTTTTTTGACTTGATAGAGGTAAGTGCAGATTGATGGGTGTGTTGCGTGCAGAATAGTTCCAGCCATAGGAATGTTGGGTGTTCACCACTGCATCAGTCCTGCCAATGGCACGATCATAACGGAATTAACACTGTTATTGGTACACATTAACATCTGATTCATTAGTCATTGTAGATTGCTGTTTCTAACAAAACTACTGTAATTTGTAATTTTTTTAGGCTTCAGCAGTTAAAGCGCATGTGGCCGACAATGAGTCTGAGTCAAGCTTCATTCAGACTGCCGAGTCACAGGTTTGCAAAGTCCTTGTATGAACCTTATGAATAAAACTTCAATCATAAACTGCACTGAATAGCACTGCATAGTGTGGTAAAAAGAACCAGGATAACATTCATGACCTGGGGCAGGTCTTCATCTATAACAATTAGCGATGACACATTATGTGTCAAATGGCAGACATAATCACATTGCAATTGCTAGTGTGTATCTTGTGAAATTAACGATTCACAGTAGATATGATAAATATGGGCATGTTTCACCATCAGAAATCCTTTGAGCTGATGATTTAATTGAGACGCAGCATAGTGGCAAATTGGTTTTCACCATGATTCTCACATGCACAATATCTATCTGTAGCAATACCTGGAGGCTCAAACCTATATTGTGCTCGAATTCCGTCTGGAGAAGCCACTCATTCCTAAGAGAAAGCCAGAGGAGCTGGCTAAGAGGTGAGTCTGTTTTGTGTGTGTATAAACTAAAGATAACACCTGTCTAGCTTTGACATGCACCGGTTTGACCCAGATAGTCTGGGAATTGTTTGAATGGCTGATATTGACTTGTACTGACATTTAGCGGTAATTCTGTTGAACCTCTTTGCAGTGTACCCCACTGTTCTGATTTGACTTAGGCTGACTGAGAAAACACAGTTGATTACCTCTTAAAACAAAATTAATACAGGCATATAAATAGCGTCAACCCCCATTTGTATATTGTAACTGTCATCTTTTTTTAAACCGCAGGGTGGCTGATCTCATTCCACCAAGACCGCCGATGCCTCGTAGAATTGCTAGTGCGCAACAGGTGCTGTACCAGCAAATTGTCTCGAAGCACTCATTGCCAATTCCTCAGCAAAAATACGGGTGAGGGTGATGATAATGAAATGTGAACGTGGCGTTGAATCTGGCATCTGCTCTGCTGCCCCGCAGGTGGTGAGCGACTACCACGGCGAGGTGGCAAGGGTGGCATCGCTGGTACTGGATGAATTCCGCGCGATGTTCCCTGAATGGAGCGGGGCCGAGGGGCTGCGGGACGGTCCCGAGGGGCATGAAGAGCGCAAGCGCCGCCTCCTGTATGAGTTGAACTCTTCGGGAAAGTACTATGCCTTCAAGGAGCATCTCAAGGTGTGGAAAGGCAGCTGCATGATATAATCGTTTTGCATATTTTCACGCACGTGAATGTGCTTTTTGTCTTTGAACAGGTAGTATTCAGGTATGGGAATACCAAGGTTTCATTTAGCAAGTCAGATGTTTTACAGATGCTTCGTGAAACATGCGCACTACAAAAAATACAAAAAAGATAAGGACATACATTTCTTTTATAGCCGTAATAGATGGGTCAAGTATTGTTAAGGGCAGTACATTGTATGAGGTGGTGATGTTGACCAACATTGTGCCTGGTTGCCTACGTCCCCCCAGCTCTATTGTTCACAAGCCATGCAATGTACTCGTTTAAGGCTGAGTCAACCTAGCGAATGCCGAAGAAATTGTTCAAATATTCACTTCTGATTTTAGCCATTGCCAAAAATCAAACCCATGTGTAGGTAGATTCATAGCGCATTGTGCTTACCACCACAACAGTAACCACCATTCCCCACTAAATAGTGGTGACATCACCACGGCGTCTGTGCCAGGCCATATACACTTTGAGGCCACGTGAAGTGTCGAAGGCTCGCCGACAAGAGCTTACAGGACAGACCCAGGTATTATGGGTTTCCTGACTGAAGACACTGGCAAATGCACCACCTGGCCTCCCTACTCTGCCCACGTGCTTTTTTTAAACTTCCCAGTGTTCTGCGAGTTGTTGTGAGCGTTGCTCCTCTGTCCTCTGTTGCTACGCTTTCTTCACAATCATCTTCCATGAAAGCTGATCATGACACTACGGGTAAGAGTCTTCAATAAATCCACTCAGCTCCAAGTCTTCCTGTGCCACATCAGTTTATCTCTTCTCTAGCCCATTCCACTCCCATTTAGCTCCCTCTATCCGGCCAAATAGAAGCTGCTTGGACATGCAGTGGCTGGACATACATGCTCCGTGGCCCAGCCAATGCAGCCTCGATAGCCAGAGGAGCTCACAAATGGGTCTTTGTCCAGATCTTTTGAGTATTTATGAGCTCTTAACATATTCTAATCTGGTTAAACCCAGGATAGATCGTAGGCAGGCCAGCTGAAAAGTTTTGAAACGGCGCATATGTTTTGCCAGGGGGGTCCACGTCTCATAAGTATAGAGGTAAAAGGGCTTGACTGCAGCTGAGAAGATCCAAAGCTCTGTGTCGAGCGACCGACCAGGCAGCTTCCACACAGCGTTACACAACCAACGAAAAAATAATTCTGCCCGCCTGATTTGAAGCAAGACCTCTGCTGCTAAACCTGAAACCATCCATAAGCACACTGCCTAGGTATGGAAACTTCTCTACTCTCTCCACAACTGCTCTATCACTCATGGAGAGCTAAGGGGGTCGAATACTTAATGGAACAAATACCCAGGCAGGTGCTTGGTTGTGGTAGGGCTGATAGTAAGACCCCACCTCTTTGTGACATGCTGCAGGCTCAACAGCAGAGCCCCCAACTCCAGCCCAGAGTGAGCAGCAATTAACAAACCATTGGCATAAACAACATGGTTGGTCAATGGAGAGTCATCTCTTGACCACACAGGGCATCAATCAGCCTCTCATTGCACCTGTACCAGATGGAAATTCCACTGGTAGATCCATAGAAAGCCTCTCAAACTTCGTGGTCAATAAAATGTGAATTAATCTAGAACCTATATGGTATCCCTGTCACACCCCAAGTTGAACAGAGAATGATACTTAATCCCGACCAGAAGCTTTACCTAGGCTTGCCCATCATCATGAAGGTCCTTATAATAGTGAGCAGAGAAACAGGGACACCCGAAAGCACGAAGAACAACCCACAGCCCTGGCCTACTGATGATATAGTAGGCCCTGACTAGGTCAATAAAGCAGAGATGCAGGTCCTGTTGGAATTCCGTACACCTCTGCTGTAGCAGCCGGACAGAAAATATGGTGCCTGTGCTAGACCACCCCAGCCTGAAACCATACTAGGATTCTGCAATCCTCTCTTAATTGTGCCTGACAAGTTAAATAATCCTTGCCAGGACCTTTCCTGGCACACTGAGGAGCGAGATTCCCCTGTAGTTGTTACAGTCGGTGCAGTTCCCCTTCTTAAACAGAGAGAACACTCGTGAATTTGATTCCTGTGCTCCAGACGGTTGTAATGATGTCATATAGGGCAGTCTGCAGACAAACACCACGTTCCTCAGCATTTCACTTGGGAGATCATCTATGCCCAGTGGTTTTCCTTGTCTCAGTCTCTATATCGCCTTATGTACTTCCTTTACAGAGGGTCCTAAAACCTCGACACCTCGGATCTTTTTGTGACGTGATGGCCGACCTTCCACAGAGCTCACACCACGACTTTGCAACTGTATGGTAAAGTTTATTTCTAAGCAACAAGCAAGCGTAATAATGAATATAATTCTCCAATACAAGTACGGAGCAACATAAGCTGTCAGCGGCTAGGAAAAACGTAACTCAGACTCTCCAGCAGCAGGGTTTGCGACTCACTCCAACACCCAAGTTTCTCCCGGCAGACTGGTGTCTTCCAGTTAGCTGCCTGTCAGAGTCGCTTGGGTGCTCGAAGGAATGAGTGAGTGAGTCCCCTCCGCTCTTGGAACGGCGCCCTTTATCCAGTTTTTTCGGTAGGATGTATCTAACTACAAAAAACCCTCTCAACTCAGCATTTGTCATGTCCTCATATGGTTGGGTTCCGCTTTGCAATTATTTATAAATCATGTATTAATTATTTTTTAATTTGCTCCAACACTCCGTTGTTTTTTTAACCTTGGTTGGACCCTCCCCACACATAACTCTGGCTGCACCTGGTTTTCTCATCTTATTTTTAATTAAGCATTTTTCATTATATGGTCATCCCACTCGTTATCTTACTTTGGTTGAACTCCCCCCCCCTTTAGCCTTCACAGATAATTTTACTGCTGGTTTCGCTCAATGTCATAAAACTACTCCTAAAAGCAGGAAAAAATGTCCCACAAACACTAAGCAAAGATCCCCCTATTAGCTTTAACGGCTTCTAGGGTCAAGTGCGGTTAGGCAGCACCTCAACTATGAAAGTCGATATGGCACACAAGGGGGTGGGTAACCAGCACCACGCTCGGCCACCTGGCAAGGGTTACAAAACGCAATAGGTACTCATTTGAGGCTGAGTCGACCTAGGGGAAGCACAGGACCGGTCCAGAAACTCGTCAGGTGTTGGCCGTGAGCGGAAATCAAACTCGGGTTTCCAGGGTTGTAGCCCGGCGCGCTAACCGTTGAGCCACACACACTCACACACACTGCGACACGCACACACAATCAGATACACGAACACACAGCATACAGATGCACACAAAGAAGCCCCATATAGCAAGAAAGTCACGGGTTCGGCTCACGGCTCGGGTTCCTTTCCGTGTGGAGTTTGCACAAACTCCCCACACACCCAACCAACTTTGCACGACCAACTTTCTCTATGTCTCCACATGCGGCCCCCACAGTATCTCTGCTAGCAACTCACAGGAGGGGGCTACTTCTTCCATTATCTGAAACACGGCAGCCCCAGCAAGGTCACACCTATGCTGTCCTATGATGTTATCTGAGCTGGGGGGGGGGGGTTCTCCTCCCCCAAGAAATGCTATGCACACCTGTAAACTTGTTCCTGGTGGTTGGAGATTGGATCACCAATTTTCCCTTCAAGGAAGGTAATCGGTGCAGTGTTGCAAGTCAATCTTTTGATGGAATTAAAAAGTGATTTGTGATCATGGGCTACCGAGGCAGACTCCGTCTCCTCAGAAGCCTGTGACCACCACTCATCCTGAAACGCTGCACAGCTCTCCGTACCTCCGAATGCAGGGTGCAGTAAGCCTCTTCATTCTCGGGCGTGGGATGTTGCAAATGGCGGGAGTGGGCCTGCTGTTTTCTCTCAGCTAGCTTGAACACCTCCATCAGCCAGGGTTTCTGGGGAAGCCTGAACCGTTGTACCCAGTGCAACCATTCCAGCTGCATGAGCCACAGCCCAAGCCTCACCCGTTTCCCCTTGGCAATTGGGAGGGGCGGGGGACAATGTCAGCCCCAGCTGCAAACAATGATGAAATCCTCGCTTACAGTTTTAATCAGCTAGCTAAGACCAGGTCACTGGGTTTGAATGGGGTCCTTGGTGAATGCCCACCACTGCCATAAAAGAATGGCAGGCAGAACAGAGAGATAAGAAGCCAATGGTCAGATGGCACATAAGCATCACGGTAAGTCCTGGTATGAAAGACATGGGCCCGCATTTGCTGCTTCGCCACTATGCCATCCATCCATCCATCTTCATCCGCTTTATCCGATGCCGGGTCGCGGGGGCAGCAGTCTAAGCAGCGATGCCCAGACTTCCTTCACTCCAGACACTTCCTCCAGCTCTTCCGGGGGGACCCCGAGGCGTTCCCAGGCCAGCTGAGAGACATAGTCTCTCCAGCGTGTCCTGGGTTCAGCAAATGTTCTTGCTTGGACCCAACATGCATCGATGATGTTGTGTGGATTCGCTGATGATGTAGCAGCATATTGCTGATTACGAGCCCATGGGCTGCACAGAAGCTTAGCATTGTTGTTGAGCTGATCTGGCCCATGCCTTCCAATTTCTTCAGCCTAGGTGTCTGCATCATGATCGACTCGGGCATTAAAGTCACCAAGCAAGATGACTCTATCCCATAGGGCCACATTAACCAACACCTGGGACAAGAGGTCATAGAAGGGATTTGACTCTTGGCCTGGCCTGCATCCCTACACTGATGTTCATCTTCAACGGGGCTTAAGCCACCACCACCATATCCCTCAGCTCCCATTTATAGGGAGGTGAGCCCACAGTCACCTGGGACTCACAGGTTCCCAACTCACCACCACACACCTATGCTTCTTCATTATTTTATTCAGCAAAAGTGTAAATCCCTGTTGTTTTGTGGTTTCCTGTCCCAAGTAGAGCACTGTCCACCCCTCCCGATGACTGGAGCCAGAGCCAGTCCACAGGACCTCCTGTATCCCACAGAGGTCCAGGCAGTACCAGTCCTGCAACGAGCGTTCTCACATTCCACTTGGCCACACGCTCAGCTTTTTGTTTTTTCTAGAGGCACCCCGAGGGTAAGTATTCAGTTTCCTGGCTCCAAATGGGGTTTGGCCAGGAGATGTCATAAATGCCTGTCTTCCCAAGGCCTTCGGCACAAGCTTAGGTGTTTCTTTTTCTTGTCGTCGTTGTTTTGGTCGTTCAATTTAAGGTGATAGGGGGGGAGGGTTACTAGCTCCCCACACCCATTCAGAGCCCCCTTGGCCGCTGTAGCGACTGTAACAGCAACCACCACAGCGTTACCGACCGGCACCACGAGGAGGAGTGGGGTTGTTTTTCCAGCCCGCTTACCACCACCCCACTGCTCATACACATATATGACTCACATGGCCAATAGCAAATGACAACAAATTACAGGGTTATTACCAGAGAATGAATGTCAAGAAGCAATATAGTGTTTATTTACCCAGGGAGCCACGTACACATTAAAACTGGAACTGAATGAATGTACTAGTGAATGAATGAGGTTTGTGTGAGTTTAAGTTCCCGTTTGTGCAGCAAGCCGTGGTGAAGATCGTTCGTGAGAAGTACTTGAAGACAACGTCATTTGAGGATCGAGATGAGCTGCAGGCCTTCCTAGGGGAGCTCTACATCTTCCTCATCGACGAAATGCATGTCTCTCTCAACAAGGTGTAGCTGCACGTGCAGTTAAAGCATAATCACACTTGCCACGCTTGCATCATATCATTATCGTGTTATATATTTGGTTTGGGGCGGCGCGGTGGCCCAGTGGTTAGCGCTGACGCCTCACAGCAAGAAGGTCCCGGGTTCGAATCTCTCGGCTCGGGTGCCTTTCTGTGTGGAGTTTGCATGCTCTCCCCGTGTCCGCGTGGGTTTTCGCCGGGTACTCCGGTTTCCTCCCACAGTCCAAAAGCATGCTCCTGGATAGGTTGATTGGCTCGCAGACTAAAATTGTCCCGCAATGCCCGGCGATGGACCGGCGTCCCGTCGTCGGGTGTATTCCTGCCTTGCGCCCTGTGTTTCCGGGATAGGCTCCGGCTCACCGTGACCCTATATAGGATTAAGCGGTTTCAGATAATGAGATGAGATATTTGGTTTGGTTTTCTTTGCACTTTACTCCAATGTTATCCCAATTGTGCCAACAGTATATTTTCATAAAAACACAAAGAAATCAAGTACAAATAAATGTATGAATACAATGCACAGGGATTGTTCATAGCTGGGACAAAGTCCATCATGTCTACAAGTGGGTGACACTCAAAGCTTCACAGAGATGGAGTCTAAACATTAATTATTGTACTCCCACCTCCTGGCCACCTCAGTGGTGTGGGCTTTCTCGTCACATGTGCTAGTGATATTGCATGGCTAGCTTGGCCCTCTGCTGCAAGGAATTAATGAAATGGGGCCCCTATCTGATTTCCCCCTCGAAGTAGCCCAGCAGCCATCCCCCTCTCAACAGTGCAGCTACACTGCCTACATACACACTAACTACGCTAATGGCATGTGACCCTCTGCGCGCCTCACACAAAACGCAGGTCTTGTCGACCGATTCTGCATTGTTTGTGCCTGAGCGGCTCACGGACTCTGTGCAATTGCGGAATTATGGGCGCGAGGCAGAGTTCAATGGAGACTCAGCACTTGCGGCCAAGTACTTCCAAGAGGTATTATTGTAGCATAAGTGAAATATTGTTTCTATAACCTGTGTTTTCAGGCAGCACTGTCACAGCAGATAGTGCAGCCATCTTATGGAATAAAGGTCCCAGGTTCAATTCTCAGCTCGGGTGCCGCATTTCTGTGTAGAGTTTGCATGTTCTACCCATGTTCACATAGATTTTGGCCAGGTACCCCAGTTTCCTCCCACAGTCCAAAGACATATTGCCTAAATTAAGTGCCCTGCCGACTAAATGGCCCCCGGTGGTGCGCTATGGTGGACTGGTGTCTAATGCTGGATATAGCCCTGCCTTGCGCCCTGCGTGTGCCGTGATAGGCTCCGCCCTCCACCTGACCCTGTGCAGGATCAATTGGGTTCTGATAACGATAATTATGAGTACTTTCGCCAGTATAGATGTGTAAAAAAGAGAATTTTTTTTTATCATTTCTGGCAATTATACAGGTGTTAAGGTCTTAAAACACGACATAGACACCTTTCACAAAGTGTCCAGTTTACAAAAATCCACACATGTAAAAATATATGCTGTTATCAAAGCTTTTTTGTTCGCATATTTTGGCACAAGTATGTGTGGATTTTTGCAAACTAGACACTTTGTGAAATAATAATAATTGCATTTCTAAAGTGTTTTTCACCCGAGGGTCACAAAGCGCTGCAGAGAGCTGCGGAGAGAGCGGCATGTCAGCAACAACGACAGAATGGAAAACAGCAACAATGTTTTTTTTCGGCTTTGTTTTTACAAATCCGAGCTGTGGAGAGAACGGCATGTCAACAACAACATCAGGACAGTTCAACTGAAAAGTCAAATAGTAGCAATCAATTATAGGACAAAAAGTAAGCAGAAAAAAACTTTTCAACAAACAAGGAAGGAATAAATGTTCGCGAGCAAGCGCAAGTCGGCAGAAAGCCATCATCCCGGCACGACAACATTGAGCCGCATCAACAGTCCTAGCCAGAGGGCTTGAAAGCCTTACGGAACAAGTGAGTCTTCTGACGAGAAATTGATGTAATTGATTATTGATGATTGCTTCGAAAAGCTGTTCTCTTAGGACAGCCACGTCGATCGCTCCCTCTCCCTCCATCGCGACGTTTTGCCTCATGCTAGAGGCATCCTCAGACGCCCGAGGATGCCTCTAACGTGTGCATCGAACTGTGAAAACCTACATCAGTAATTGATTATTGGTGTCTGTTTGGTGTTTTAAGATCTTAACACCAGTATAATTGTCAGAAATGGTAAAAACCTTTTCTCTTTTTTACATATGATGATCGATATCTTTGTTTTCTCCGGGCCACCTCTCACTCCGCATTGCTCCACTTATTTGACACATTAATCAAATCGCGGGGCGGGGAGTAACTTGGTACGGTGTGCGTGACTCACAGAGGCTGGCTCGAGACAAGAACAACCCCGACCATTGGTCTGACTACGGTACGTTCTGCCTGCGCTCCAGGGATGCCATTAAAGCCGAGGAGTGCTTCCGCAACGCCGTGGCGCTTGACCAAAGACACCTTGAAAGGTTCGCTGGTCCAGGTTGGACTCGTTATATATATATGTGTGCTGTGGTTTAACTTCGGTTAGATGTGAAGGTATTGCTATTACTACTGTTGCGTGGATAGCAGTCATAGGTAGGGATCAACTCCCAACTGGGAAAATTTTGGGTTGGCGACACGCAAAATGTTGATGCACCCGGCACACAACATCCAGTATATCTCTTACTATGGCTGTGGCTAGTAGTCACATGACTGATCTTGTCTGTCATTGAGAAATGAAGCCCAGCTTGTATATATTATTGACATCTGTTCAGGTTTATGAAATGGAACAAATGTTTATATTTATATTAACGTGCACTTATGTACTTGAAAATAAATTGGTCTACTTTGATAATTAATGTTTTCAAAAATGTAAAAAAAATCATTTGCTTACTTTTATTTAGTTTTTCTTTTATTTTATTTGCATTTAACGTTGAATCCAGCGAGGAAAGTATTAATGAAAAAATGCTTGTTGAAGCCATTAAATAAACGTACGAAACAAATAAAAGGTAAATAACTCAATTAAATGTCAGGGGGGCAGCCTGTTCACAAGAGAGAGTGCGAGTGTTGCAGCCATGTGAGTGTTTCACCGTGCGTGCCTACTCTTGGGTTGGCAGCTTAATAATGTGTGGCGTGATGTGCAACAAGACGGAGCGCTATGATGAAGCGGAGACTCTCTTTGAGAACGCCACCTGCGTCCACGTGAGCAGCTCTCTGGCCTGGACCATGCTCGGTGAGGAATTTTCATCATCATCGTTATTGGTATCAGAATGGTCAGAGTTGTCATCATAGCAGTTCTCGTCATGATCATCGTCATTGCCATCGTTAGCATCTTAGTCAACACCATCGTTATAAGAATTGCTTTTAAGCGTTGATCTCTCAGAATAGCCGTGGCGAGCCTTCCTCCTTTGTCCTTTGAGGAGGAACGCTTGCCATGGCTATCCGAAACAGTAGCTCTTTATGAGCAATAATTTTTAGCTACAAACTGGAGGTAGACTTTGATATCTCCTCCAAGGAGTGTTTAACAGGTAACAATCAAACTTGAACAGTTTTATCCTCGGTGCTAATATAATGCTGGTTAAGTGAATTGTAACGATGATGTAGGAGGGAGCGATCGACGTGGCTCCCGAGATCAGCTTTTCAAAGCAATCATCATGGTTAAGTGCATTATAAAATATATATTTTTTTATTGTGCAGTCATTGTTGATTAGAATGAGACTATAAACTCACTGTGTTTGGAAGCCCAGCTTGATGCTCTTACATGATCTCAGCTAGATGACTGACCCGGCCACCTCATATTTGCACGAACTTCAACAACAGGGCTGTTTTATGAGGGACAGGGGAACGACATCCGTATGGACAAGGCCTTCTTGGAGGCCCAGCGGCAGAGTTCTGCATCTGCGATGATGGCAGGGATGGAAGTAGGAGAATCGCCGCATGTACAGGAGTCAAGCGAGCTTCCAGCGGATGACGAAGCTGCTTTGCCAGAGGGAATCTCTGTCAACCTTACACGTGAGGCATTCTCAATTTTACATCGATGGCACTGAAAACTATTACCTGCTACGACATAAACATTGTTAAAAATAATAGTACACTCGTTTTAGTTTCTGCTCGAAACGAAGAAGTTACAAATGTCCTTGTGGAAATGACAAAGCATATGTTTGAATTTTCCTTGCAGTTAAAAACCTCAGTGCCTGTTGGACACCTCTATCTGATATGCTTTTAACATCTTAAACTATATGCTTGATTGCTGAAGATATTAAGAATTCCATCTCGTATAATTACTGAAAACGCCACCTCTGTGCTTCATGCAAATTGCATCTCTAAACGTTTAGGATTTTTACCCACACATATCATCTTGCAATAAAAAACGAACATAATAGAAAACAATCTAGATCACATGCCATAATTATGATGCGTTCATGGATTTTATTGACCTATCGGCTCTTTGCCTGATTATTACATAATGTTTAATATCCGTAACAATACGCATCTGCTTCACAGTGGATGTAAAAGATCCTCTGATGTCTTTCACAAGAGAAGGAAATTGTGTGTCGGTATCAGCATCCAAATTTGCCAAATTCAAACGTAGCAATCATTCGCTATGGGTACTTTTTGCCAGTATACATATATAAGATTACAACAGGTTTTACCGTATCTGGCGATTATGCAGGTGTTAAGATCTTAACACCTGCAGGGAGGAGTAACGCTATACTTGGCTATCCTGAAAGAGCAGCTCTTAAGAGAAATTATCATACATTGAGCTGTGAAATCTACAGCAATACGTTGTTTAAGTTTATTTTTGTTTAATATGGTGAGAACTCACAAAACCAGGATAGTCTCATTTAGAAATTACTTAGCCTTCTAGGAAGGGGCAATGATTGCTACATAAGATAACACGTTTTGCCTCTCCCCTTCCTGTGACACAATTTTCGAACTTGAACAATGTTTCCGCGGCACAGAGGAGGAGTCGCAGGAGGGGATAGAGCCATCGCGAAGTCGCGGCTCGGGTGCCAGCCTCCTCAAACGGAGCCCCTTGCTCGAGCCCGGAAATTCCAAGCTGAGCGGCGTTGGTTGCGCAGCCGATGAAGATGCCACCGTAGCCACCTCCACTGGTGCAAATGCAGTGCCAGGTGACCTCAACAAAGATAACGACAACGCCGACGGCAGGGCCAACGCCACCGACGGAAACATGCCGATCATCGACACAGGTGCCAAGCAATTTGGCCTGGAACCATTTCCTATGCCAGTGGCACCGATTTGCTAACACAGATGGACAACGTGGGTCATTGAGGAGCTTGTCGTAGTAAGAATTCACTATTGATTAATTTATGTAACTCTCACAATCCTTATCAAGGTGACATTGTGTTGTCAGGAAGGGAATTCCTGTATTAAGCCCCCTCAAGTACAAAGCAAGGGTTGGAAAAAATGTCTTAACTATATTAAAACTGCTGTACGATATATAAGAAATACTATGCAAGTGACTTAGAAGTTTAGTCACTTATATAGTTTACATTAATAGGCAAGTGTATAATTGAAAAAAGTTACTCTGGGTCCCTATCCCTTTTATAGTGGGGGACTAGGGGTCCTCTCTGAGAATATGTTGAGTTCATGACAATGTATTTCCATAATTTCTGTAACTTCTGAAATGCCAGATAACCATCCATATTTTAAACTATGAAAGCCTAATACGTTCTCCCTGGCATTTTCACTCAGGTAATGGCGTTCCCGTGTGCTCCCACGAAATCCAGCTCTGCTAACAGGTGGACCTCGCGAGAGATGGTGTACTTAATGACATGACATGCAGTTCTAAAACTGACGCAGGCACCTGCGCTGTCATCCAGCAGAGGGCGGCATGGGCGCGCCACCAGGACGAGCGTCAGGCGTTGAACTCGCTGCTGTGATCGCGTTTGGGGGCGGGCAGGCACCATCTGCTCTCCCGGCGGAGGTGGGAGCGCCGCAGATTACAGCCTTTACTCCCAACGCGGCACCGACTCCGGCCAACTCGATCTTCATGGAGACAGCGCACTTTCTTTTGGATGCTGGTGCTATCCAGGTTTTTATTGCCATTTTCATCATCATTTTTAACAATAGTTGCTCTTTCAGGATAGCCGTGTCGATTATTCTTATGCTTTGTAGATGTCTCCAACATGGGAGGCGAAACGTCGCGGAGCAGAGAGGCAGAAAACTCGACACGGCTATCCTAAAAGAGCTGCTCTATAGAGCAATTCTCATACAATGAGCCATTAAAACCTACATCAAGAAATTACAGTGATTAATATCATCATTGTCATTATCCTTGTCATTATTATAATTGTCATCAACATCGTTATCCTTATCATCATGAGCATCATAATCATCATTGTCAAAATGTATTATTATTATAGTTTTGTCTTTAATAGTGCCTTGTATAACATCGTATCATTACATTAATCTTCATGCATGAATATTTAATAAATAGGTGGTTAAAGCACTTTGCAATAACTGAATTTTGCAACGAAAAGCAATCAGTGTCCTCAATGAAGAATATTTTTCATTACCATTACAGACAAATCAATGATGAAAGGGCATAGTCGATCATGCCGTGGTTAGCCGACTGCAGTATGAACCTGACGACCTGAGTTTGATTCCCTGCCATCGCCATTAAACTATAACAATAACATCTAAACCAGTCGTGGGTCCCCGCCTACTTCATCAGCTGGTCCTGACCACCCTGGGGTGACCCTGATCCAGCAGTGGATTGACAATAGGCTGTGAATTGAGCACAGCCTCTTGTCAATCCACTGACAAGCACTTTGTGACCTTCGGGTGAAAAGCGCTCTATAAATGCAATTCTTATTATTATTTATTACGCTGATGACAGGTGGCCATGCAAGGCATGATGGACAGGACGAATTCTATAATCACATTCCTACGTGTTACTGTGTACAAGCCACCTTGTGCATTGTAATGAGTATACTCTTCCCGCTGGTCCAGCTCGCAGAGCGTGCCCTGGCACAAGAGCTGGTGAGCACCGGCGGGCAGCAGAGCGGATGCTATTGCACAGCGCTGGCACGACTGTTCATGCTGCGTGGGGAGGTGAAGGAGGCAGAGGCGGCGCTTCGTGACGCTGTGCGGCTCGACCATCAGGTGACGTTGAAACACGTCCTGCTCAGGTCTGAATTTGGATTTGGTTATTAACATATTTTCGGATTGTAATCCTAAATAATCGTAGCTGCCATCGTCGTAAAATCATCAATGGCATTTTGCTGTCAAAATCAAAGCCAATTAGAATGATCCGAGGTGGAAAAATATGGACCAAAAGCTAATAAGTGTGTAAAGAAGCTTGGATTAAAAGCACGCTTGGCATTAGATTGAGAGACACAGACAGGGTCACGTAAATCAAAGAGCAAATGTAAATCAGATGCACAATGACTTAATAAAAGTAAGTGGGCTTGGGCAGGACAGATCACTAGGCAGATGATGGTTGTTGGTCGAGACTAACAACTGAGCATCGGTTAAAGGAACCACCAGAGCACTCTTGGCCCATGTGACTTCTGTGAGTGAGCATCGTCTCTTTCCCCACACACCTTTCCCTCTGCCCAACTGATGGCTCGGTCTGTTACAGGACCCTGATAGTTGGGCCCAGCTTGGCCACCTCTGCTTTGTGACGGGGCGGGTGGCCGAGGCGAAAGACCATTACGAGCGCACGCTCAGCTTCACGAGGGACGCCTCCGACGCGCATGCCGTGCTCATGCGCCTAGCGTCCCTCCACACGCAAGACGCACAGGTGATGGCTCCCTCACCCCTTGTCACTCCTTCTGCTCTCTCCCATTTGCCTGCTGCTTCCCACTGGCTTGCTCCTTCCCCACCTACTTGCTAACAAAGCAGACAATGGAAATAACAATGGAGAGCCTGTAGATGCCTCGAACTTGGGAAGCGTAAACGTGAAAGAGAGAAGAGGAAAACTCGACATCGCTATCCCAAAAGAACATATCTTGAGTGTACTTATGAAGAACGTATGACGCTCATTGTGCCGTGTCTAAACCACTAACTCAAAAGGGCTGAAAATACAGCCGAAGTGTGGTACAGACCACAAATTCAAAAGAGGGATATTGTGGCTATTCAAGCCTGTACGTATTTTCCTATCTTGATGAGTTTTTTTTTATCGTGCACAGCATTATAACGGTGAAGCCAACAGCCACGAACTTTTGCAATAACTTAAGACTCTCGCTCTAATAATTTCTGAAGAAGACCAGTCGGTCAAAATGTTTGGACAGCTACAGTTAAAAATCAACATTGCTATTTTTACTTACACTTGTTCATCATATATGTTAACGGCAGCAGCGACTTTATACAGTCAAAACATCATTATCAAAGTAAAACTAAGAACCTCTTAGGAAAAAATAGAGTCAGTCCTTTCGAAAGACATGGACTTAATATTTGTTATTATAACACAGCAATATTTTAAATGAAGCTGCGAGTGGATTGACTCAACAAGCAAGTAAAGCAAATAAGTAAGTTAATATCTCAGTGGATTCACAGGATATTCTCGATCTCTAGAGCCGACTGTATCAGTCATGGCTGCCATATTCTCTCTCTACACAGCCACTCTGTAGCAGGGTACAAAGTGAGTCCACTCAGTGGTGAATCGCTCGTTTTAAGAGCGAGCCACCCTTTAGAACCACACACATAAGCTTCAGATGCCGCACAGGCAATGAGACGCACACACAGTTCCCTTTGTAATGCAATGTAGATTACAACACCTCCCTCAGTGCTATAAAATATATTCCTGCATCAACGTAAAAATCCGCGTGTGTTTTCACATTGATATTATCACCTACGCAGATAGTGACTCAATGTGGACTTTTTTTTATTTCTATCTTCGCACAACTCTCCCGGCAAGGTGACCGAAGCGACATTATCCTATTCACCCACCGCGGCAGGATGACAAGATTAAGCCCGAGCCCGCACCCCACTTATCACCGCGGCACAAACATCTGATTTTTGAATCGCCAAACTGTTTACCGCGGGGTGTCAGTCGTTAACATTCCCGCAAATGTTTAGCCGGGTTTTATATATCCGTGGATACGACTGCCTTTAGAAGGTTAGGAAAGCGTATCCCCCGATGAGGCCATTGCCCAGAAATAGCACGCTTGACCGCGGCCAGGCATGTGATGTCACTCGAAACCGAGAGGGGTGATCGGGGTGATCACACGCCGGTCCTGATCTCCTGCTGCAATCTCCTCCTCCCCGTCCCATGGCCTCGGCGAGCCAACTCGAGGCGCGCTGCAACGTCGTAACCGTAGCTTGGCTGCGGAAGAGCTGGGTCACCCGGTCGCACGTCGCTTGCGTACCTCTGGATGTAGTAGTTAATGATGGCTCAAGGTTTTATGGTCCAACGAAAATGCGCACCACTACTACTGTCGCTGCTGCTATTTGCTTGTAAATTACTGCTGCCACTGCTACTAAGTAACCGCAATGTTTATGCGCTCGATGCCGAGTATTTGTGCTGGTGTTTAAAAACACCACAGTGATTTTGATGAATGGTGATCAACCGTAAAGGTTTTGGTTTCTTTAAAAATGCAGTGGGCTTTTTAATATGCCCTTCACCTTGCAAAATGAAACTTTTGAACCGTAGTAGATTTTTATGAGTTTTATGTATGAAAATTGATTTCCAAAGCTGTTCTTTTGGGATAGCTGTGTCGAGTGTTCCCTCTCTCTTCTTCACAATGTTCTGTTTCCCACGTTGGAGGCATTTTCTGAAGATGCCTCCAACATGGGAGGCTACCAACGTGAGAGCCACAACGTAGGAGAAAAACGTCTCAAAATAACTCTTGTTTTTAAACGTTTATAGTGATGCTCTATGAATATTTGATATAGTGCATGGCATGTGCTGAGTTATATGTAATGCAATATACAATGAATATGTGTTGTCTCGGTCTATTATGAGTTAGCATAGTGTGATAGTCTCATTATCTGAAACCGCTTAATCCTATATAGGGTCACGGTGAGCCGGAGCCTATCCCGGAAACACAGGGCGCAAGGCAGGGATACACCCGACGACGGGACGCCAGTCCATCGCCGGGCATTGCGGGACAATTTTAGTCTGCGAGCCAATCAACCTATCCAGGAGCATGCTTTTGGACTGTGGGAGGAAACCGGAGTACCCAGCGAAAACCCACGCGGACACGGGGAGAGCATGCAAACTCCACACAGAAAGGCACCCGAGCCGAGAGATTCGAATCCGGGACCTTCTTGCTGTAAGGCGTCAGCGCTAACCACTGGGCCACCGTGCCGCCCCTAGTGTGATAGTGTTTAACTGAATTATTGCTTGTGCCTGTAACACTAGGAAACCTGGCAGCATTTGTTCAACAAGCCACACCCTCCTGATGAGACTTAGAAACTTGAATCCCCTCCGGAGTTTGCCTCTCAAGAAGCTACAACTCATGACTGTCATTTGCTGACAAAGCAATTCTGCTAAATACATTGGTCCAGAGGACCTTGGTTGGTACATTGACCTTGTGTGTTTTTGAAATATTTTTGCTGTTTAAACGCACGATTGCCTGTTTACCAATGATTTGTATGCTGTACCATGCTTAAATAAATACTATATCAGAAACTAATTTTAAAACTTCAAATTTGCTATATTTGCCTAATATATCGATGTATTACCTATTTACATATTTTTTACATTTTAGAGGAGGGGAAAATCATTACGAACTGGATGAAATGTCACTGTTGTACTGTAGTATGTTCTCACATCTGTGCTGCCTGCCTTCAACCTACATTGACCTGTACAGGTAAAATATGGTTAAAGAGCAACTTGCACAACCTACACACATCAGGTGGAGGCCCTCATCCATCAGCGGCATGTGCGAGCGGGGATTACTCACTTTGCCGGTGATGTTTTACAGTTTGAAGAGGCGAAACAGGCATACCTCTGTGCCAGCAAGCTCTCTCCGTCTTGCCTCTCATGGCTCGGCGTCGCCATCGCCTGCTATAAGGTCAGCCACAGCGTTTACATTTCTTGGCGACTCTTTACGCAATAATTCGTTTGTCCATGCATTTATCGCTTGCCTTGATCCGCAAGATAGACTCTCGTATGCCACAGGGATGTGTCTTGGGCAGTTCTTGTGAGTCAACCCACGCTCTGGGTGTTTTACAAGCAACAACAGCGTCACCCAAAATCTAGGTGGTCCTCAGCCTTTATTTCCTAATAATAATGACTGTTTTGGTTCATGCAGCGCCACTTGCGCAATTTGTAACTCAAATCGCTGAATGTTGTGAACCACATTGACTTTGTTAATGTTACAAGAGCACCGCAAAGAGACAACACGAACATGATGGACATGCACTAAGTGGGGTAGCGGTAACTTCTTCAGCTGACATCAGAGAATATCACGGGAATAATAATTGACGATATTTAAATATATTGATTCCTCGCTTCGTTGCTTGGTTTTCTCAGGTTTATATATTCGGTTATTCAAAATAAATCATGCTTATAATAATACTTGTTTTTTATCCAAAAAAGCCTCACTGAGCTTCATTACTTTTGCAGGATGGACCTCCATTGGAATGTTTGGCAAATATATTTAATGAGTGTTTGGTTTCATGCCCAGAGAAACCCCACTACGCCACGCCACGAGGTGATGGACACTGAGAACTGCCATTAACTGGTTGCTTCACCCCCATCTCATTCCCACTGTATTACCAAGTCGTGCGGCAAGGCCAAGTCCAGCAGGGTTCAGGAATCGCTTCAGCTAACCATGCCACTGAACATGCTGGGCTTTAAGCCAGATTGATGTCTTGTGAGGCCAGAGCTTCACAGGATCTGGCTTGGCACAAGCAGTATCCAGTGGAATACCCAGCTGCATCGATGGTCCTATGCCTAGCTCAGCTCGGATGATGTGCCAATGGGCAAGGGGTGTTCTAATTCCTGTGCCTCTTACACGTGTGCCGTGATAGCTGGGAGAACTCACTGAGGCAGAGGATGCTCTGGCTGAGGCCAACTTTCTCAACAACAGCAATGCGGAGGTGTGGGCTTACCTGGCGCTCGTGTGTCTACAGGTGAGCTCCTATTGCGGCCCTTGCTACAAACAGTGCCATTTGGGTCGGAGAGGCATTATTTGACCATGCTTCCCCATGCTCAAAGTTATGCAGCTAACAAAACACATTCAACCTTTTTTTTCTTAAATCCAAGGCCCTCAGACTCGAGTTGGCTCGAGAAGTGAACGCAGTATGATGTGGACTTGTCAGATTGATGGTGCCTAATTGGCCTCATTAAATGGCCCTGGGGTGGGTTTTGGATCCCGGCTCTGCCAAGATTCAACCCCAGGAGCCCCCAGACGCCACTGCCAATGCAACTACAACCTCTCTTGTGAGCCGTTCCACTCTCCACTGTGCTAGTCACTTGCTGTGCATTTTACGATCTCCCCATGCAATGCTTCGAATTACCCTGATGATCTCGGGTCATCTGTCGGTTCCTTCCTCCATTTATTTCAGTCTTGATTGTCTTTTTAACTCTACCTGTGTGTATCAGTCTTTCTGAATAATTTAAACACGTTCTTTTGTTACTAAAGAGAGACTCACAGAGTCTGAAGACTTATTTTGAGGAGGGAATTGTCTATTTTTTATGTCTGTCTATCGGAGTGTCTGTTTGCCCATATATTCCACTATTTGTATGTATAGCTATCTGCATGCTTGCCTATCTACCTGCGTATCCTCCTATACATCAGTTACCTGCCAGTCCATCTGTCAACTTGTCCGCCTACCCATATATCTCTATCTGTTCCTCCCTCTCTCCCTGTAATTTATTTTTGTTTTACTCCCAAGCACATCTTGTACGTTGGCACACCAGGTGCTACTAGAGGTGAGTGAAGTGGGAGGACAGGTATCTGCTTCCCCTTCCGTGGTAACGTCGGCGGTGGTCGTGCGCCACATTTTCCCACCTTCATCAAATGGGATTATGTTGCTTCCTTGGGCGTCTGTCAGAGGTGACGGTCGAGGGTCCCCGCGCTGCCCCTCACCGAGCACTGAGCTGCCGCTGCTTTCTTACTAAGCGCTGGTCCCTGCCCTACTGCTCGCTGGCTTTGGGGGCCTTGGCACCATGTGCTTTATTTGGGGGATGAACTAATGAATGAATGAATGAAGGCTTGGCTATGGGAGTGGTGGTGGTGGTGGCAGCAACATGGGCAAATAATGGGGGGGGGGCAGTGGTTAGCTCACTTGCTGGTGAGCGAATTTGCAAGGGTTTGACGGTCCGATTTCTATTGCCTGCCCAGGAATTGTTGCTGGGTCCTCTTATCACTAAAAAACATTTTCTGATCTGATATGATCGTTAAATTACTCTGTGATATCTCTTGCAATATTCTGAGGTTGTCTCATGGCTCGAATATGCAATCGTAAAATTGTCTTCGATGGTAATTGTAATGCCTTTGTCCAGGAAATCCTTAACGAACTTTTTCAGGAGGGTCTTGCTACATTGCCATGTTTAAAAAGGAAAACTGGAGAACATAAAGACAGCCCACCATGCATATAAGGGGGTAACAATGAAACCTCCACAAGGATAGATTCGAAAGTGCATCGTTATACTACCATCATCTGGCCACCTCACAGCTTGAGCCTGTAACACTGAGTATTCCCAGACAATCTGCCATTTAAACAACTAAGGATCAGCTCTGCTTGGTTTCTGAGATCTGAGTAGATTTGGCATATGCAGAATTGATTAATTCTGAACTAAACTTTGAAATTGAAACATCGGCCAAATACCCTCTACAGCAACGTTCTGGAGCGTCTTATAGTTAAGGCCTTTCCTCCAGCAGTAGTAATTGCAGGGCTGTACCTTTACGTTCTTGTATGAAAACGTATATTCGGCCAATGTTTTTTTTCTCTCTTAGATGTTGGTTAGCCATTGTGTACCGAGGACAACTCCTCACCCCCTCTTGCCACCCACCACTAGGACCTCATGGGTCACCCTGATCCCCCCCCCAAACCCCCCCGGCACCCAAGGACAGGCCTGGCTCTCACGACATCGCACCAGCCTCCGAGGCCACTTCTCTGAGCGAGCGAGATAGATTAATGGAAATAAAGCTCCGCGCTGTTCACCGCCACACTTGACAATGCCACCGCCGCCGCGACCGTTGCCGAAACGCTTGCCGCCTAACAGCAGGAGTCGGAGTAGTGGGCATTGTGGCTGGCGGGCCAGACGTCACTTTGTTTCGTATGGCCCGTGGCTACACGATGCTCGCCACTTCAAAACAGAACCACAAATGATGACGTTTATCCATCGCTGTGAGCATTGTAGCCACGCTGGTTGGGTACAGTAGAGGAATATTTCCACGTCTGATGTTCACACACCAATTTTCAGTGTGTGCACACTTAAAAATCTACTGAGGCATATTGTAAGGTTTGTCTCACCAGAAGCATATGAAAGTCTTATATGTTCCATATATATAGTTCATGGGCCAGAGCAGATATTGGTAAAACTAAAAATCGCAAAGCTTTTATAATTCTGATTTATTTATATGACCAGTAAGAGAAAATTATTTGATAAACAACCCACTTCAAGTTATTATTCTATGATATTAAAAGGGTGTTTTTTCTTATGATCCTCGAACTAGAGGTGGTGGTTTCATATTACTATGGCAGGGCCAGTCTTCTCAGAGTATAATAATCACTGTTGACTGCATATTATGAGGTGCAATCTCAACAGGTGGTTCTTATTTTGCCAACCACATAAGGTTTATGTTGTTTTACTGTTGATATCATGAGAATTGCTCTCTCTCCGTAGGTGTTCTTTCATAATAGTCATGTCGAGTGTTCCATCTCGACATTTCACATCATCAGGCGTTCTAAAAAACAGCTTTGGCGAGCAGTTCTCATATAGCAAGCCGTGTAAACCTACATAGTGCATTGTTTATATGTCACGGAAAGATCAACAAGCACTGCAAGTCAATTAATATTAATATAACTTAACAGCAAATTAAGCCTAATGCAGTTTATAGAGATGTCAAAAAATATTAAACAATAAAAAAGTTGTGTGTGTATGTTTGTTAAACATGCCCTGAAGCTTATTAGCGAGTGGATAAACACAACCGCTGCACATCAGCCTAATACTCAATGTGCTGCTTTATTTATCTCTTGCGATTATTCAAATTACTGAAATACAAACATATTTGTTATGTTCAAAACCAAAATATCCCAAACATTATATTGTATCACCACCCTCTCCAAACTAACTCTCCCGTAGCAGCCCATCATTGTAATTAGGTTGTTCACCTAATCTTATTGGCACCAATTTACAAGCGAGATGCAAAACGCTGAATGAACATTCTAGCTGAATCGCGCCCTTTGTGCCGTTCACCTATACCGGGAGTGGCTCGCATACAACTGCTGGGGACGTTAGCGAGGGACTCGCCAGAGGGATGACGACGGGGAACGAGACGGGAAGACGTGGATGGTGGTGAAAGAGACGCACAGTGCTGGTGCGAGATAGACGCTAGAAAGCCCGGGGGGAGGGAGATCCAGTGAGGGGCTGGAAGGGGGGGGGCTGAGCATTGGGAAGGCCTCTCGTTTTAGATTTTTTTAAAGAGTTGTTTAGGGTGGGAGTCATTTACACCGCGGGTGCGTCTGTCCATTCTGGCTCTGTCAGCAGCTGCAAAAGCATTACCACGGCAGCCCTACAACCATGTCACCGCCACTGTGTCGGTCCTCAATGAGGGAGGACCCCAGTCCCAACCCCATCGCCGGCCGCACGGCGAAAATAAAAGCCCCCTTTTTCTTTTTTTTCTTTTTTTTGGCCTTATTCCCCCCCCTCCACCTACTATTCCCGCCTGCCTCCCCTTCCTAGCTTTTTGTATTGGCTCGCTGAATAAATACTCTATGGCCGAACCTTCACAGAGACCGAAACAACGCAAGGTTGTATTTTGTTTTGGGTGGGAAAAAGAGCTTACCAATGTTCCGTTACTGTTTCATTTTTTTTCTCGGGCTTTTTAGGGACCTTAAAAAACTGCATGCACGTACCCACGGGCGTACCGATTGCCTGACCGCCACCACCATCTCACCGTCTGTCTTCCCTCTGTGTGTCTGTCCCTCTGTTCATCCATCTGTCTGTCTCGTGAAGACGGGGCGACAGTTGGAGGCTGAGCAGTCGTACAAGTACGCCGTGAAGGTGATCTTCGCACCAGCTGACACACCTGTGGAACACGGTGTCCCTGTTTTCAACACTCAAACCACAGTAGAGGCGGAAACCCTTGGGGGGGTTGGGGTTTGGAGAGGAGAACGTCTGGTTAGATGATGGGTGGGGAATGCAGCTGCCGTCCCAGACTGACCTATGGAGGTCATTCGATTGAGAGAAAAACTTCCTCGCTCAGTTAACCACCGATTATCTCCAGATAAAACCCCCCGCGGAGTCATCCATTCAAAACAGCTGCCCCTGTTGTGCGAGTTGATTGGCTGTACCTCTGGGGAGCTCCAAACTTAGGCTCCTAAAGAATTCCATAGATTTGTTAGTAGCTTTGCACGATGTGAATTTTTAGCATTTCCCCAACAGTGGCGTGAAGTGCCACTCTGTGCGATGATTACCATGGGATCTCGTGGCATCTGGATTGAGCGGAGGGGATGACGTGCACCCTGTGCTTCCTCCCCACCTGCCAAAGGTCTTTGCTCATTCCTGCGCTTGTATTTTTGTGATGCGGCTCCTATCGCACAGCGCCAGTGCTGGAGATGGGTGAACTTAGGAGATTTGAGATGGGTCTGCCACCCCTGAAACTGCCCAGCTTCCACGCCCTTTAAATCGGGGTCCACTAATCTGGCCACAGTGGAAGCTGTCAGTCAGGCCCACCCTTCTGCATTAACCGGAAAATTAAGCATTCGCTCATCTACCTATCGATGTGTTTACTCTGCCCACCCTAAACCAAGAGTGCTGTGCAGGAGCGGCAGTATGGTCAGTTCGGTGCTGTGTTTGAGTGAAGTTAGGAGTGAAGTCTTTAATCACAGAGACGAGTTGACCAATGTGGACATGTGTGGGCACTGGTATACCATATGAATGGGCGCTGTGGGTTCACGCATGTTGATGAGCCAGAGCCAGCAGATGGGATTTCCCACCAGGCTCTACATACCGGCATATTTCAAACTTCTTTGACAATGTGACTGCTGCAGTGACCGCTTTTGCATAAGAAGCCCAAGTCTAAGTCATATCGACCGTAGAAACTTGAACTTGAGACGTAAACATCCGTATGTGCAGAACACAGGTTTACGACAAAGATAGAGATCATCTGTATCGCCTATGTAAATTGTTGGGAGCGATGGACGAAACGAGTGATAAAATGATGAAGAAGGTGATAGAGCGATAGCATTGGTTCATTTACGAGATGGACTGTGGTATCACAGGACTGTGAATGATGGTATGGGGATACCTTCATCCGGTAGTGGATCAACAATGTCTCATGGTGAAGACAATGATTATGATGAACACAACGCCTGGTCCACTTCAAGGTGGCCCAGTCTACCTCCACCCCCTTCACCCTCCCTGCCTGCCCCGCGACCGCTGCTCTCCCTGACAGCAGCAGCCCCTCCCCACCAGTCCCTTGGGACTACCGAGCGACCGAAACTCAGTGACCCACCCTGCCCGTGGCACGGTCGCGTCTTTGTGCTGCGTGCTCGACCGCCCACCCGCCTGCTATCCCGCCCGCCCGCAACGATGGAGAAGGCGCCTCCGCCTCCTCCTGTGTCCTGCCGCCTCCCCACACACACACATACACGCACCACACGCGCCACTCCACGTCCTCCTCCCCTTCTCCTCCCACCGTGCCTGAAACCACTACTGCCCCCCTCCCCCAAACACAAAGACAAAGATCCCCCGTATAGTCTTGAACATACTGTAAGGTCAAGTGCTGTTAGCGAGCACCTGTAAAGGCTACAGAGGGTGGGTCGGCAGCACGGCACACAGGGAGGGTGGGTGGGCAGCACCACACAATGCGACCTTTGTTTCCCTATTGGAAATTATTACACACCACACCAGGTACTCATACATGGCTGAGTCTACCTTGGGGAGGCCAAGGACCGATTCAGAAACTCGTCATTGATGTTGGCCATGAGCGGGAATCGAACTTGGGGTCGTCGGGTTCGTAGCGGTTCACGCTACCCCCCCCCCTACACACACGCCACCCCTCACCCGCCACCTCCTCCGCCTCCTCCTTCCTTTGCCTCCTGCGCGCCGAATGCCTGGGCCGCTTGGCAACGGCACCCCGGGAACGCATTCTACCCGTGCTGCTTAATTATGTATAATTACATCATCTGAAATCCATTCGCCTGCCACGAACGCCATAATGTGTCTGTTTGTCTTTCTCACTGCCAGAAGAGAGGCCCCCTTTCAGACACGGCAGCCTGTCCGAGGCACGGACCGCACGGGTATCTTGGTAGAAATGGGCAGAGGAGAGCAGGTGGGAGGGCAGATGGGAAGATAGACGTAGCGACCCACTTAGAGACACAGACACGGCAAAAAAATACAGAGACTTAGACACCGGCGTAGTGACAAAGAATACAGGTAGGCTTAAAGGTAGACAGAGACAGGGCATGAATAAATAGAAAAATATATAGAGGTGGACATAGAGACAGACACACACACCAGCCTCAAATAGGTATATAGACAAGCATAGATGTAAACATAGAGACAAGCGTAGAAGCAAACTTATAAAAAGTCACAGAAGCAGAGGAAGGTAGTGGTAGACATAGGGTTTTTGTCATCATTATCCAAAAATCTATCCACTGCTGAATGAAGGCCTCCCCAAGCCATAACACCTCGTTGTCTCGCAATTTGCAATACAATGGTCCATCTAGCTCCTACACCCCACCTGATATTATCACTCCCGCCCTGCAGCGGCCGTCCGCTCGGCCGTGTTCCCTGCACATCCCCACATTCACAAACTGTCTGGAGTCAGTTCACAGCTGGCATACTAGTGCCCTGTGTGTGCACGTGTGTTCTTTTGACATTTATTTACAAAACCTCGGCTTCCGCTCGTCCATCGTCCGTAAGAACGGGAGACGCGTGCCACAACGGCCGCGTTCAGCCTCGGCACCTCCGCGCCTAGCAATGAGACACAGAAGGTCATAGGGTGAGCACCCGCGGTTTCCTCTAGCGCCGCGATGGCAGTGGCACATACAAGATGGGGCACACGCGCGTGCCCAGCAGTGGCGTCCAGGCCGGCGCTGAAGAAGAATGTTTCCCCAGATAGGTGCGGAACGACAGTAGTGCGCGCAATGCTGTTGCAGTTGACGCAAGCCTTTAACAACCGGATTGAGCGACTGATCTGGAGTAGAACCAGAGGTCGTATGATTGACCGTAGGGCCAAATCAATCAGTGTGCTGCGGTGGGGTTTCATTGCTCAGTGGTATGAGAATCGCTCTTAAATGATACTTTTTTTCGAATAGCCGTGGCAAACGTTCCTCCTCACTCATTCACGAAGTTTCATTTCCCACGTTAGAGGCTCAGAGCCTGAAGATGCCTTTAACTTGAGAGATTAAATGTTACGTAGGAGAGAGGAGAAACGCTCAGCACGGCTATCCTGAAACAGCAGCTCTTACAGGTAATTTTCAGACTTAATTAGGCTCTCAAATAGACTCTTCATCCCCAAATGGGATCCTCCAACCAGATGTATCAGTTAATGTAGTTAATAATATGTACTGATTGCATATCACATTACCCAGAATACACCTGAAATCGTCAGATTTTAAGCTTAGCAGATATGAGCCAATATCGTTCTTGAATGTGTGACACCCTTATATAACAGCTGCTGTAGGTGGTTCAGTGGCTACTTTCTCAGCAGAGGGCGGTGCAACAAATCCATTGTTGTGCTGTACTACGCCCCAACGTTCACACACCCTACCTTCACTAACGTGCACTGACTAGCATAGGCGGTGTGATCAAATAACTCCCGTGACCCGCATGGCGTGGAAAGGTCTTCATCCAGCAGTGGCATTACAAAAACTGCCTGTCCTTATACGTGTGCATTGTCTGTTTATTGATAAGCAGCATCAACTGAGCATGTAATGCACATGTGTCGAGACCCATGAGCTGTTCGTAGTGTGCTGCGTCACTTCTAATGACTGGGATATCTTAATCACTGCTCCGACCCGACTGCACATGCAGTACAACTGCCAGCCAAACGGGTGCAGAGTTGCCTATGCCATAGGAATAGTGTTCTTCTCCTTCATGACTGTTAATCGGTGTTGGTGCGTAGGGCGATTTATAACATATACATTCCATTTTGTGGTGAGTCTTTAGTTAACCAAAGTAACACAAGCACGCGTTTGACTTACGGGGTGTGCGCGATGCCGATTTTGCATCCTGGAAGCATGTGAGTGACGAGTGCAATGTGTTGGCTATCGCGTGTCCCAAGCGCCCTCATATAATCTGCCTGGGGCCATGCAGTGATTAACCCGATGCTACCGTGGCCACGACTACAACTGTTACTACCACCAGCACGAAGAGCTTAGTTT
Source organism: Mordacia mordax (assembly GCA_036362905.1). NCBI lineage: Eukaryota > Metazoa > Chordata > Hyperoartia > Petromyzontiformes > Petromyzontidae > Mordacia > Mordacia mordax. Next base: position 10,768,281 of record JAZEWT010000013.1, read on the forward strand.
GCTATCCTTAACCTCTGCTGAACTCCCACCGCTGCAATGCCACACCCCCAACTCAAATCAACATTATAGACTGCTCCGTGTCAGGTTTTTGAGCACGTGCTATTTCCACATTGATTTCATGTGAACGGATCTCGGATTTTGCTGCGAAAACTCGCCCCCGCCGTCTCTTAACGAGATGCCAGGTCCCGTGACGTGGGACACGTCGTGCGCTGACCGTGTCTCACATATCCCCTGCGCTGGCCCAAAGAGTTGCATAATTTTGCCATTTCATTGCCGAACGGTGATAACGTACGGGACGCTGGCTGTGGTAACGGTCGCCTGCTTGTGCGTTCGTGTTTTCAGCTGAACCTGCGGAACGAGTCGCTTTTGCGCGAAATCCACGAGGGCCAGCGGCTCGCGGAGTTCGGGAACCCGTCCTTCTGAGCTCGTCAGTGACCCATGCACCCCCCGCGCATTCGCCAATGAAACTCCAGGCGGCACCCACGTAAAAAGAGCGGCTGTTGGCCCACGGCGTGCTGTGAACACGGACACTGAACGGGGGTGGGCGGAACGTAAGGTAGACTTTTGATAAAATGCCAAACGTGTTGAGATTTAGGTTAAGGAGATAGTTGGTATGGTGCTAGTGGACGACTTGCTAGTCAGGGTTAGGAATGGGGCTCGTAGTAATCGCTGGTTAGCTAGTTGGTTTGGTGTAAGGTTACGGTTAGGGTCAGAGTGAGGACTCATGCTGGAGGCAGATTGGTTGTTGAGTGTTGGTGTTGGCATCTAGTTACATAGTAAGGGTTAGGGGTAGTGCTAACATTCATCTAGCTTGAAGGACGCTCCGCCTGCAGTATTTGAACTTTTAGCTTTGACCGCTTTTTGTTTCTGGGGCTTAGTTTCGTCATCTTTTGCTCGCGTGGCATCCATCACTGCGAGCAGCTGATGCAGCAGAGTTGCTGCAGCCCACGCATTGCACACAGCGGCCAGCTAGTGAAACACGAGCTCGCGGTTTCAAATAGCGAGGGGTGCGACACCGGCCTCTTACAGCTGCATCAATGTCCTTTGTTCAAATTAAACATTGTTCTTCGACACGCATGCTATGTTCTTCAACGCGTGTATTAGTTGCACGGTTTCAAATTTGTTTTGTTTTTTCTATTTAAATAAATGATCTTTTAAATTTCATATCAAAGATTATGGCAAAATACAATTTGATAAGAATGTAAAGTTTTTGTAATGCATGCAGTCATGGTGCTGTGAGTGTGAGACATAAGGTCACCCTCATCAGCAGCAACATGAATGATCGATCCACTGCTGGATGATGCACTCTGTGAGCTATCTCCATCCCTCGCGATGCTGCGTACCGCAAACTAGATGATTTCACCATTCCATCTCCGCGGAAACAATGCGTGGATCTGCCCACCAACACCAGGAGGCTGCACATAATAAACAAATCTATTTTCGAAATAGGAAAGTCGCTCAATTCATACGATTTGAATGTTATGTTAATTATCTATGCTTAATACACTGGACTTGCAATCGAGAAGCTGTTCGATTCCATATCCCGGCGTGACAGTTAAAACAATAGTGCAAGTTTTTATTTAATCCCTACAATCGCCTGTGTCTAATCAACAGTATTTATGGGTTCCATAGGCGATGAAAAAAGAGAGACTGATTTACCCTTGCTGGCAACAATACAAGTGTTAAGATGTTTGAACATCAAACAGACACCTTTCACAAGGCATCAAGTTTGCATAAACAATATCCTTGTGGTAAAACTTGTAAAAAAATATGCCTTGATAATTATATGTTTTGTCCTGGACACTGATTGGCTGAAACTCGAGACACCCTTCTGTGTGGCCTTGTCTCAAAAGTAGTAAACGACACTCGTTTAATCCCACCTCTCCTGAGCTATCCCCAGTGGATGCCTTCCACCAGTAATGGTGTCATTGCAGGGTTATACCTTTTATCTCAGCTATTAAAACAAAAAAACGTTCTCAAGTGTGAGCATTTCTCTTAATAGCTGTTGTTTCGGGATAGTCTTGGCAAGTGCTCCTCTCTCGCTCGACACAGCTATCCCGAAAGAGCAGCTCTTACTTGCAATTCTCATATCAAGCCGTGAAAACCTACATCAGTACAACCACACGTGTACCTGGAGGACCGTCATAAACAAAATCTCATGTGGCTACGCTTTATTCCGGGTCCAATTTTTATTCGAAAACAGCTTCAGGTTGCAGATTCTATGCTGGCGAACGCTCCGCTTCAGCCGACTGAACTCCCACACGTGCGAATAGTAGTGGAGAGAGAACACTCGCACTCTATGCCGATAGGTCAGTGACCTGTGTGTGTGCGATGAGATGCTTAATTGAGTTAGTAGGCACATGCCTCGCCGGCCAGAGCAGATTTCACACCGCAGAAGTGGAATGTTTACAAAGAGACTCAAAGCAGAGATATGACTTCATGCAATCGTCTTCTCACTGATCTCACCTTAACTAATTTTGTCCTGACACTGGACCCCTGCTAATGGCCCTCCTGTCCATCTCTCCTTTCCAAAGGCAGATCAGCTTTTAATATCTTGATGGGGGTTTTTTTTAAAGCACACGGCGTAGCTTGTGTGTGTGTGGTTTTTTCTGTCTTGTTTTTTCTCTCCTCGTTTACTTGCGCTGATGCGTAAGGCGACCCCTCTGGAATGCCACGCGCACATGGCGCTAAATGTTGAGCATTATTGGTGTCAATCACTGGCAGTGATGCTTGACACCGCCGGATTCCGCCAGCCTTGCTCCCGCTACGCTGACGAAATGATTTCTGTATTAACGGAGATATTTTTACAGTTAACGTGTAAAGAAGCGCTGCGTGATGCTCTGGCGTGCAGGGCATTCTATAAAAAATAAACTATGATTGTTATGATTAATATTCATCTTTGAATGGTGGTAAAGTCGAATTTTCTCGGTACGCAACAAAACAAGCCTTGGATAGGTGTACGTCTTCATTGATGGGACTTCGTGGCAATTCCACATTGCCATCATGCGGACAAGTCCATTCATCGAACAACCACATTGAAGATTCAAATCGGTACATATTTGACCGACCTCGCAATGAAAATTCATTGGCAGCCCCTGGCAAGTATTTGAACTTATGACATTTTAAGCTCTGGGTACTTTTGCCAGTGTACATATGTAACAAATAGAAAAGGTTTTTACCATTTATGGCAATTATATAGGTGTTGAGATTTTAAAACACCAAAATAGACACCTTTCACAAAGTGTCTCGTTTTCAAAAGCCACACATACGTCTGGCAAAATATGCAAACAAAAAGCTTCGAAAATAATAATTGCATTTATAGAGTGCGTTTCACCCGAGGGTCACAAAGCGTTGCACAGAGCTGCGGAGAGAACAGCATGCCAACAACAACGACATGAGAATGGATCATCAGCAACAGCAACGCTTTTTGGGGTTTTTTTTTAATCCAAGCTGTGGAGAGAACGGCATGTCAACAACAACATCAGGTCAATTGAAAGTCAAATAGTAGCAACAAATTATAGAACGTAAAATAAGCAATATGTATATATATAAAAAAGAAAATTCTTTAACAAACAAGGAAGGAATAAATATTCCCGAGCAGGCGCAGGTCGACAAAGAGCCATCATTCTGGCACGACAACATTGAGCCGCATCAACAGTCCTAGCCAGATGGCTTGAAAGCCTTACAGAACAAGTGAGTCATGAGAGTTTAAGATGTCCAGGAACTCAGCTGATCGAATCTCCAGTGGAAAAGGTATTCCAGAGTCTCGGAGCAGCTTGTGAGAAGGCTCTGTCATCCATCGAATGAGGCGCGATCTGGGCACATGAAGCAAGCCCATATTGGAGGATCAGAGTGGTCGGGTTGAGGATGCCTGAATAAGGTCACGGATGTATGTCGGAGCAGCGCCAATGAGAGCCTTATAGGTGAGGAGGAGGAGGATCTTGATTTCAAATCTGTATTTAACCGGTAACCAGTGGAGAGACATCAGCACTGGGGCTATGTGATTGTGGATGGGTGTGCGAGTGAGGACTCTTAACAGCCGCATTCTGCACACGTTGGAGACTATTTATCAGGTAGTCAGGGTTGCCAGGTAGCGGTGCATTGCAGTAATCGATTCGTGAAGAGATAAAGTTGTGTATTAGCTTCTTAGCATCAGTGGGTGACAGGATGTTGCGCAGCCTGGCTATATTTCTGAGATAGAAATGGGCTACCTTCGTCACTTTGTTGATGTGTGTCGCGAAGCTGAGTGAGGAATCAAGTCACACCTAGACTCCGGACTGCCTTGGCAACTTTAATGGTCTAGTCATTAAGCATCAATTGGATCGGTTCAGCTTTGGACAATTTCGTGCGAGGTTCCGACAAGGAGCCAAAGTGAGAGTGAGGACGAACATGAGGTTATGTGAATGTGATCGAAACTCAATTTAATACTGTATTAAGAAACAAAGTGGCTCCGTGGCCAATGATTGTCTACGTTGGCGTCAACGATTTTCTGATGGAATTTCCACGTTCATATGACGAGGGCCAGACTATCAATATTGGTAACCGCTGGTATTGATTTGTTATCAAGTAGTGCAACCGAAATGATCGTGCACTAGTGTGATTAGAGAATGATGACATGCCATTTCGCTGTCATTACAAAGACAAAGATCCCCCGTACAGCTTTAACAGATGTTACGGTCAAGTGCCGTTAGTGAGGAGCATCTATGAAGGTAGACACGAAACACGAGGTAGGTGACCCCGCCACGCTCGGCCGCCTTTGTCTTCCTCGAGGCTGAGTAATCCTAGGGAAGGATCCTGGGGATTCAAACTCGGGTTGCCAGGTTTGTAACCCAGCGCGCTAGCTGCGGAGCCACCGCTCCCCACGGCAATATCTACACAACGTGCGAACACATGGATGAAGATAAAGATCCCCCGTGTATCCTTGACCAGACTGTTGGGTCAAGTGCTGTTAGCGAGCACCTATGAAGGTCGACACGGCACACGAGGAGGTGGATGACCAGCACCACGATTGGCCGCCTTTATTTCCCTAATGACAATGTTTACACACTGCACAGAGTACTCGTTTGAAGCGGAGTCGATCTTGGAGAAGCTCAGGACCAGTTCAGAAAGTCGTCACTGATGTTGGCCGTGAGCGGGATTCGAACTTGGGTCGCCAGGTTTGTAGCCTAGCACGCTAACTGCTAAGCCACCGCTCCCCACGAATATACACAAACTCACACACGGACACACGATCACACACACGGACACACGATCACACACACGGACACACGATCACATACACGGACACACGACCACACACGGACACACGATCACATACGAATACTCACGCTTCCACACGTTCACGCGATCATACATACAGATATACACACGGATTCTCGATCACACACACGGATACACACGATCACACACACGGACACACGATCACTCACACTAACACACAATCAATCACTCACACGGACACACAATCACACACGGATACACACGATCACACACACGGATACATACGATCACTCACACGAACACATACGATCACACACGGATAGACAATCACACGAATACTCACGCTTCCGCACACGTTCACACGATCACACACACAGATATACACACGGATACACGATCACACACACGGACACACGATCACACACACGGACACACGATTACACACACGGACACACGAACACCCACACGGATACACGCACACTGATACGTACTCGCGATCTTTCCCTGCAGTAGTAACAGGAATATCTCCGACTCCACAAACATGACGCAAGATGCGCTTTTTAAAGCCCCACACCTGTGCGGACCCAGAAATACGGGTGATTTGTGGATCGTCTCGGCTGTGTTCCAATTTTTCAATCTCTCGCTCACCCAGTCACCCGTTAATGCACTCACTCATTTACCAATATATCAACTCACTCATTCTTTCACTCACTTGCTCATTCAGCAAATTAGTTTACGAATCATCTCACACCCTCAGTAGTTACATATTTGTTGACGCAGTCATTAATTCGCTCACGAACTCACTAAACCTTTTACTCACGCATTCATCTAATATTGCTATGCACTCACTCAATCTTCCATTAACCCAGTCGCTTACCCGCTCACCCACCCAGCCACTAACCAACCCACTCACCCAACTACTCAACCACTCAACCACCAACCCATCCACCTAAGCCACGCGCCCCGGCCACTCAACCACCAACCCTCCCACCCATCCACTCAACCAGCCACTTCTGCTGTTATAATCCCAGCGCCTGTCATTACGGAAGACACGCGTTGATGATGAGCGGGCGAGCGCTCTTGAGGACCAACGCTCATTGAGCACACGGACAGTGTGCACACTAATGAGCTGCTCACCCTATCATCCCGAACGATGCTCAGTCACTGTCGTCAGGCATTGGAGCTGATCTAATTTTACATGTGAGCGAGCGCCCGTATGAGGGCCAACACGGCACATTAAACTTAGGGCTTTTTGAATAATTAATACATGGAATAAATAGGCACAGTTAAGAGACGTTTGTTAGTGCTTTGCATCTCTTCAAGATTTCGGCTGCCCTTATAAAACACTTGGCCGGTTTTCAAAAGGACAAGTCCTTAATTCACAACTAAACTTTACACCGCGAGTTCGTGTTTATGAACGTTAAAATATGATAGATTCAACAAGATAAATACAATCTAGTGCAGTTTTACAAATATATATGTTCACCAATTTAATATTTTTTTATTTATGTTTTTCAAGTTGTTGCAATCTTACTGCACATCTCCATCTTCTCACGAATCAAATACTGTAATGCACTGCTCCCTGGCATACCTGCCTACATGACTCACTTGTTCCGTAAGGCTTTCAAGCCATCTGGCTAGGACTGTTGATGCGGCTCAATGTTGTCGTGCCGAGATGATGGCTCGCTGCAGACCTGCGCCTGCTCGGGAACTTTTATTCCTTCCTTCCTTGTTTAAACATGATTTTTATCGCTTATTTTTTGTTCTTCTATAATTTATTGCGACTGTTTGACTTTCAGTTGAACTGTCCTGATGTTGTTGTTGACATGCCGTTCTCTCCACAGCTCATATTTGTAACCAAAAAAAGTTATTGTTGCTGCTTTGGTGTTCTTATGTCGTTGTTGCTGATATGCCGTTCTCTCCGCAGCTCTGTGCAGCGCTTTGTGACCCGCCAGTGAAAAGCGCTCAAGAAGTGCAATTATTATAAAAACATACAAGCGTCATGTTTGCTCATAGGTCATCAACATCACTCATGACTATACTCATGAATATTCTCGTGACTATACTGCCATGAATCATCACCATGCTTGTCCCACTCCCTCCCTCTCTACCGCCTCCCTTCTCTCCCCTCTCGCCTGTCCTCGCGGCTGCTTTCCTGCGTTCTGGCCGCGCTCATGACGACGGAAGTGGAGTGTGCTCGATCGGTGTCTTTGTGCGGCTCGGCCCGCCTCCATGGAGACGCGCGACTCAGAGAGGCAAAAATGCCCTCGCGCTCCTCCCTGCGACTCCCTCCACCGCGCCCTGCCCAACTCCCTGCCCTCTGTGCCTCCCACCGCGCCTACTCCTCCTTCACCCTGCGCTCCTCCTCAATGCGCTTCATATTCCTCCGTGCGTCTCCTCCTGCAGCTTCTCCTGGCTCTCTACCTCTCTCGACTTGACCCTCAGCTCGGACTCTGGTCCATAACACGAGTTCTCACGCCAGCCCAAACATTAGTACTCAGACTTCAGCACCAGCTGTGTGACACGAATCACTAACGCTAATACGTTTCCATACAGCCCAATCATTTACACTGAAATCGCAGCACTCGGACTATCCATATATAGCACTAGCACAAACATTAACCCTAACACTAGCCATTCTGCTATCTTAGCGACATGAGTTAATTTCCCGGCCAGGGATAACATCAGTAGCGACTGCTGTCCGAACCTGCAACCAAATAAACAATGTTGCATTGGGACAATGTTTACTGGGTATGTCACTGTGAATTACTTTGTCGGAAAGCAATGTCTCCTTGTCTGATTCCCCACTCACGTTACGTTGTTGGTCACGAAAATGCGCAACGCGCGCCTCCAGGGAGCGAGCCATAACACTTGGCACGCTTCGACCAAGGAGTGACGTCATCCAACCATGACGGCATCCCGGAATATTATGGTTCACGCACCTGCTCACCCAACCACCGCGTGACGTCACCCAGGTGTGGGGAGACGAGGCGAGAGGTCAGAACCAGGAGCGAGAGGGACAGGAGCGCCTGGGTTTGAACGGGAGTTCGGATGGGAGTTGGGGCGAGGTCTTGTGCTGTTGGTGATAAATAAAGCCATATTCCGTCTCCGTGTGTCGGAGAGTTTTATTACATGAGCTTGATGTGGCCGTTCTTTTTTTTGCAAATGTATTATTTTGTTGGGCGGCGCGGTGGCCCAGTGGTTAGCGCAGACGCCTCACAGCAAGAAGGTCCCGGGTTCGAATCCCTCGGCTCGGGTGCCTTTCTGTGTGGAGTTTGCATGCTCTCCCCGTGTCCGCGTGGGTTTTCGCCGTGTACTCCGGTTTCCTCCCACAGTCAAAAAGCATGCTCCTGGATAGGTTGATTGGCTCGCAGACTAAAATTGTCCCGCAATGCCCGGCGATGGACTGGCGTCCCGTCGTCGGGTGTATTCCTGCCTTACGCCCTGTGTTTCCGGGATAGGCTCTGGCTCACCGTGACCCTATATAGGATTAAGCGGTTTCAGATAATGAGATGAGATGAGATTATTTTGTTATTATTATTTCTAATTATAAATGTACGTTTTATTTTGGCCCCGATTATATATGAGAGCTTGAATGACTTCATAGAATATGAAACTCCCTTCCCGTGGAGTGGAGGGGGAGCCGTTACCCTGACTCGTATCATCTGTCCCCTCTCTACGGGACAGTGGGGGTTGCTCCGGCACTTTCGTTTCCTCCCCTATGTATAAACACGCATGAATTGGCCAATATATAGAACAGTCGTCTCCAACCCTTTTAACGACAAGTTCACTTTTAGACTATAAATACAACACAAGATCTACCCTTAAACGTTTCGTTTAACTAACACCCTAAAAAAAGTACGTTATGCATAACGCCTACCCAAGCTTAGTGTGACACACTTGTGCTCGTTACACGCTTTCTGTGAGTGCTGCACTACGAATGCTGAACACCATATGTGAGTGCTGCACCCTGTGAATGCTGTACTGAGTGATGCACGTTATCCGTGAGCGCTGCACACCGTTTGAGTGCTGCACACGATCTGCAAGTGCTGCACACTGTGAGTGTTGCACAGTCTGAGTCCTGCACACTATATGTGCTTGCTGCACACCATCTCCAGCACTTTACACTTGCGACATACGAGCACCACAGTGTTGAACACCACCACCGCTGAGAGATATAAGCTCTACACGTCTACGTTTGTGTGTTTGTGTCTCAAAGTTAACCGCATATCTATGCCCATGCCCGTCCCATTCTATCTTTGTGATTTGTTTTAGCATGTGTGTCGGTATACCCTTCAGCATGTCTCGGTCTCTACGTATGTCTGTGTCTGGGCGTCCACGTAATCCGTATATCTGTGCGTGTCTGAGTATGTAAAGCTCTACGTGTGAGTCTGTATGTCCCTAAGTCGTTTAATCTGCGAGTCTCTGTATCTACGTGTGTGCGTGCGTCTGTGTGCGAGGCTCAGTCCCCCCACCCCACCCCCTGAGCGGGGCTGTTTGATTACAAACCGGGCAGTTCTCGCGAGTCTCTATGCTATTGTAATGGTTTTCCAGGCGGCAATTCAGCCCATTGTGCTGCTCAATTGGGAAGCAAACATAAAGACAAGATTTTTGTGCGCGCTGCTGCAAGAGCCATGGTTATTTGCGGTCTCCTCCCCTCTCTCCTCCTCTCCGCTATCCCCTCCTCTATCTCCCCTCTCCCTCCCCCGATCTCCTCCTACTTTCCCCTCTGCTTCCCTGCCTCTCTCCTCCTCTGAGTTCTCCCCCTCTTCCCCCGCTCTGGATCTCATTTTACCACTCCCTCTCATCCTCTTCTTAGGCATCCCGTCCTTTCCCTCTCCTCCCCACTCTCAGTCCTCTCTTCCCTGTCTCCTTGCTTTTCCTCCTCCTCTCAGTCCTCCCCTCTCTCCTCTCCTTCCCCCGCTCTCTCATTCCCATATCCGCCGCTCGCTCGCCTTTGACGTTTTGACCTAGAAAAGAGAAGGGAGATGAGGGAGGGAGGGCGGGCGGGCGGGAGGGAGTAGAGAGAGAGAGAGCGGGGAGAGCGAGGGACTCAAAGGCTCTGCTCGTGAAACAGTGCCTCTGTTTGTGTGGCGTTGCTCGGGCGTGCGGAGTTGACTGCCTCGAGAGAAACTGGCTCGAAAAAAATTCTATAACGCTACCGTGGTAGGGGAGGAGGGAGGAGGGATG
>JAZEWT010000013.1:10782870-10794602 GCA_036362905.1 Mordacia mordax
TGCTGTTGATAAAACATGCTGCATGCATTTCTATTCGAGACAATGATGAAGACAGTATAAATGGTGCGTCTGCTGCTGCTGATGATGATCATGATGATTCTTAAACATGATTTATGCAAAAAATCAAATATTAATATACCTGTGTATATATAGGCATATGAATAACACAGTACTCTTGGGTTTGGTAATGTGAAATTAAAAGTGTTCTAAACCCACCGCCAGCCGTTTATAGCAGTCATAACGACTGAGCCCATGATTCAACTGCTACCGATGTTGGTTCACACTGGTGCTACTGATGATACCGGCGTTGCTGCTGCTGATGACGATTCTACTGCTGCTGATGAGGAGGAGGAGGAGGAAAAGACCCGAAGGCAAACGATCTGAAAATCAAGTCTCGGCTATGCTCTACTCTTCAGTCAGTCAAGCATGAAGGAATCGTTGAGATATGTAGCTCTTTTTAACAGTTGTCCATCAGAGAGAGGTAAGCAAGTTCCAATATCTCAGGGCACCGGGGGTAATTTCGTCAGTAGACCAATTAACACACTTTTAATTTATTTATTTGGCCAATTAACAAACTTCCAAAATGACCAACGCATAAAACCAAAGGGCTGATAAATTTACAGGAACAATCTGTGCAAAAATTAGATTGTAACCGTAATAATCAAAGTAATCAACACTTAAGATTGCAAAAATTAACAAACTCACAACACCAAATTGAACAAAGGTGAAACACCAACAGTGTCTTTGCAATGTGGGAGGGAAACAGGAGTACGTGGCGAAAATCCACACGGACATGGAAAAAAAACGCGTAAACTTTTCACAAAAAGTCACGGGGCCCGGGAATCAAACCCGGGGTCTTCTCGCCGTGAGGCAGAAGCGCTCCACGCCGCCGCTCCACCGCCGTGCCAGGTTTCGGGAAGGTGTCGCTGATGACGCAGATGAGTAAGGGGAGCGCGGTGTCACGCGTCGTCGACCTTAGCTGAGCGGGGCGCCAGAGGTGCGGGGAGGGTCTCGTGCATCGCCCGGGAGCAGCATGGGGGTGGGAGAGGTGAGAGGAGGGGTGTTGCTCGCGGTCACTCGTGAAGAAGAGACTGCTATCCCGGTGTCTCGAGTTCTCACCGGGTGAAACGCGATCAACTTGAACTTGAGTGGTTGTGAAGGTGGTGATGGTGGTGATGGTGGTGATGGTACTGAGGGTGCGGTGGCTAAGCGGTTAGCAAGCTCAGCTATAAACCTGACGACCATAGGTCGATTCCTGCTCAAGGTCCACACCAGTGAAGATTTTCTGAACCGGCCCTGGGCCTGCACTAGGTCGACTCAGCCTAAAATTAGTACCTAGTGCGGTGTGTAACCATCGCCGCGAGGGAGACAAAGGCGATTGGGCGTGATGTTGGCCACCCACCCACTCGTGTGCCGTGTAATGCTTCGTAGGTGCTCACTAACAGCACCTGACCTTACAGTCTGTTAAGGCTATATGAGGGACCTTTGCCTTTGCTATAAATGTTACATAGAGCATGGTTATTGTGCCAGGTTTATAATAATAATTGCACTTCTAGAGATTACTTTACATGGCATATAATGACGATTCTGATGGTGATAATAATACAGACACCTAGTTCATGATGATATCTAGTTCTTGATGATGTGTAACAAGTAAATGTCATTGTCATCGTCACCATCGTCATAATTTCGATACTGCAAAAATGTGTGACGTGTTACATCGTGCACAACTGTCGTCATCACCATCATCTCTCACCCCATCAATATCACACTCCAGCTCTCTCCCACTATCCTTGCCCCCCATACCCATCCCTAACCCTAGCCCCTACCCCCCACAACCAGCATCCCACCCAACAACCCCACCCACAGCAAACTGCGTGTGCGCCGTGATCACCGTGGGGGTAGGGGGGTCGCGTGTGAGTGCAGAGCGCCCAGTTTGCGTCCCCTGCAGGCACGCTGGCCGCTCGCTCTGAGATCATTGACTGAGAATCAACCGAAAGCCCTGTCTCTCGCTTCCATCCTCCTCCGATCGCTTTGCTAAGTTGGTTTGAGGTCTTCGTAATTTTTTTAAAAATCCGCATCGCGATGTCGTAAGCGTGCTCAGTACCTTTGCGCTTTTTAATATTTTAAGATTAATTTTTTTCGATGAAAAAAACAAATTGTTCGCGCCAGGAGAGATTTTGTTGTAGAAATTTCGCTATGCTCCGACACTCGTTTCGACTCGCGAGGATCATGGAGATGTCTGCGTAAAACGCAACGCGACATCACGAGAGACTGAGCAGGCATCGTGATATCGTAAAACACGCATCGCGTGGAGCAGCGCGTGGAGCAGCGCGGCCACCCATGTGCCCCCTCGGTACCACCCCGCATCTCCTTCAAACTCTCAAGCAGAACAAGAACATCAACACCCAGTGTCTCTGACCGTGTATGACAGCACTGTCCCGGCTACAGTGCAGAGACTCGCGCCGCGCGTTTGAGAATCTGCGCTCTACAGCTCCTTACTACCCGCCACCTGCCGCCCGCCACCTGCCGGCCGCGCACCTCCAGCCTCGCCGCCAACCATGGCACTTCAGTGCGGCGGAGACAGCGACGTGAAGACGCTCCTGAACTTTGTGAATCTCGCCTCAAGCGATATCAAGGCGGCCCTGGACAAGTCCACGCCGTGCAAGCGCTCCGTGGATCACCGCAAATACCTGCAGAAGCAGCTCAAGCGTTTCTCGCAAAAGCGTGCGCTCTACGGCGCAAGCGGCTGCGGCTCCGGGGCGGTCTCGGTGGGAGGCAGCCTCTCGTCTTCCTCGAGCGCGGTCTCTGGGCGGCAGACGACGTCGTGCAGCGGAGGCGACCCGCGCTCCGCCTCGCTCCCCGCCTGCTCGACGCTCTCCTCGGCAGAGAGCAGTGATGGGGAGTCGAACTCGTTCGCCCTTATCCCGAGGCTCTACCCCGCCACGTCCGCTGCCTGTTCCAGGATGAAGCAGCCGCCTCGCTTCTCGGCCGAGGAGGATGAAGATCACGAAGATGATGACGACGAAGACGACGAGGAAGAAGCGGCGAGGAGGAGGACGACAACTGTAACGGCGAGGGAGCGTGACGACCAGAGGATGACTCTGTCGGCTCCGCTGGTTCCTCGCTCGAGGCCTCCGGTCTCCCACCCCGACCCCCCGTCGCGTGGCAGCAGCAGCAGCAGAGTCGCGCCTCCCGCGGCGTTCCGCTCGCTGGGCGCCGCGCACGAGAACGTTCCGCTGAGGAAGCGGCAGCTGCCCGCGTCCTTCTGGAAGGAGCCCGAGCCGACCGAGAAGAGATCCCACGATAGAGGCGCGACGCCCGTGGCTCCCGTGGCTCCGTGCGACCACCGCTTGCGCGCGATGATGCGCGACGCGTCGTGCGCCGGACAACAACTACAACAGCAGCTACCACAGCCACAGCAACCGCAGCCACCGCAACTACTTCCTGGAGTCGAACCGCTCATGCAGATGTCTAAGGGCCACCTGAACTTCCTGCGGGGGGCGCCCCCCTGCGCCGATGCCGCTACCGCCGCCGCAATCGTCGCCGCTGCCACCGCTGCCACCGCGGGACACCCGTACTGCGGGGCCGCCTCGTACCCGGGAGAAGCGAGCGGGGCCTCCTCCTGCGCCTCGTGCTACGCGGCCGCTGCCGCGGCTGCTACTGCAGCCGCTGCCGCGGCCGCCGCGGCCGCCGCCGCTTCCTACTACCAGGCGCCGGGGAGGTACCTGGGCTCACTACAGGCTTTGCAGGCCCTGCCGGCACCGCAACTGGCCCACGTGGGTCACATCGGCCCCGCTTCGCCGATTGCGACCGCGGCGGCAGCGGCGCGACTAATGTCCGCGTACGACTTTTGGGCGCGGTTCGAGGCGCGCGCCCTGCAGGGGACACCAGAGCGGGGAGTCGAACCTACGCTGCAGCACAGAGAAGGGATGGCCGGCCTGAAGGCGGCGGGCCTTCTGCAAACGACGCCCGTGAAGCCGATCGTATGGAAGCCGATCCCCACAAAACCCGCGCTACCGGCGTCGTACGCGCTGGTGTCTCACCTCGACCCGAACGCGTACACGGCGTGACCGGGAACTGTCAGCAATAACATTAACAGGCGCCGTTCGCTACTAGGCGGCGGGGATGTGGCACCTGTACAAGGCTAGGTGCAGTTTGAGACGGCGCGAAGTGCCGGAATTTGGCCGGCAGGTATCAAGAGGTTATGGATCAGATCCAGATACTGGTACACGCACAGAGACGTAAACGCATTGAGTTCTGGAGTCGATTGCGGACAGCCATCACCTACATAACCTATGACGCCTCTTAGAGCAGGTGGGGGATTCTCAACTTTGGCACCTCAAGGACCATTTGGCACGCTATGGGTGTGGTCTCCACAGACCACTGCGTGGCAATCTCCGCCCCACTGATGGGTCGCGAACCACCGGTTGAGAATATCGCTCGTGGAGCACGAGATAAAAGCCATGCGAGGTGAAAACGATGTTGAGTGATTGAGGGACATGCGGTCGAGATGCTCAACGGGGGAGGATGCTTCCAAAACACGTACGTCACGTACCACGTGCGTTTCAGGGAAATAACGTGCTGTCCCTGAGAAAGGCACTTGTCCAAACCGTCGGGCGTCTCGTCACTCGGGTGCCAAGGAAACAGTTCACCTGGACTGCCGGTTGTATCGCGGCTTGTTCGGTACGACGTGAGACGTCTCGCTTAACGTGACGACCAGGTTTCTCCTGAACTGAATTAGCCCGCACGTGGCTAGAAACGTCAGATAACGTGGCGAAAAAGAACGCAGAACAAACCGCGAACACACATCGAAGGGTCTATTCAGCCGCACATCCGTGATCATTCAGCCAGACTATTTTGTGTTTTTAATAATCTTAGGGGTGACCCTTTTACCCATTAAATTAATGCCTCATGTGAAAAAAACATATGCAAGGTTCCCGGGGGTGGAAGTGCTCGCCTACAGTCAACGGAACGTTCCCTGGAAGTGTGCTTAGTGGCTTGCTGATGAGTGCTTGTAAGAGCGAAGCGCATCCGTGCCTACCAAGCTGCCACATGTATTTACATAAGGGCTGCTTTCGAAGAGCTCGTGTCGCGAAAGTTTACGCAGGGGTTTGTGTGTCACACAGAGTAAAGACTAAAAAGTTTAAACAACCATTTGTGGAACGGAGGCTAAAGCGTAAAATTAATCATTTATAGGAAAAAAAGTGTTAGCACTCGCACAATTCTCATCCGGAATAACACATGCAGTCATCGTTATTATTAAATCATCACCAGCAACGTCAACAGCGCAAAAGATATTATCAGTAGTAGCAGCAGCAGCAACACTATAATCACCGTCCACATCCTCCACCTACACGGGACACGCGTCATGCGCGACCAGCATTGCCACCACGTGCGAGGCGTAGTCTGTGTTAGCCACGTGTTGATCCAGCCTGATGGTATCTCCAACGTGGGAGGCGAGATGTAACAAACGATTCGCCTGTCGCAAGAGAGCGGCTTCTGAGAGCCGCTGTCATTGACGCTGTGGGTCACCCTGTGCTTCCAAGTGTTAGACCATTAAAGGGCTGCACTGCCACCACACAGTGACATACCGTCTGCACCACGACTGAACAATACTTGACTAATATTCATCATCAGACAGGGTTTACCCAAGTGCCATCTCCATCTCACATGGAACGTCGATGACCGCAATCCATCTGGCTCTTGCGCCACGAGCCAATCTCATCGCTCCATCGCCGAGTGGGTCATCTCCTCTCGCGCGCCGGTCCTTCCTTTGGCTGCTACTCGGTCACCAGTCTCGACCATCGGGCCTCTGCCCCTCTTGCTATGCTGTCCTGCCCAAGCCCACGTACGTACGTTCTTTCACAGTGGATGTGATATATTCGGAAGTGAAAGTAAGCCGGTACGGTCTGGTACGACGTACCACTGAGTGGCCAAAGCATTTAGTATGCTAGAGGTAGGAAGGGGGGTTGTGATACGGCTGTAGCGATACATTTAAGTTACTTTCACCGCTGCCTGTATCGAACGCGCCTCCCTCTCTCCCAGTCTCTCTGCACACCTTTTCCTTTGCACACCTTCTCATTTGCACACCTTCTTTGCGCACTTTTCCGATTGAGCTCCACTTTGTTAGTGCCCACGTTCCGATCCACGTGTCACAGCCGGCGATGTACGTCTTTGGGCTTCCATTAATAACCAATAGGAGTGCAATCCTAGATAGAGCGCTCGCCCTAATCGTGTCTGCTCGACAAGGCTAGAGACAGCCCCACACATCCACCCTCTCCTCCCCCCCGTTTTTCCAAATCATCAGCACTCGCCTGTAAAGCGAGCGGGTGACGATGACTGGCATGGTTGAGTGTTTAGATGCAGGGAGGCGGACTCCACCTATGCGTGTCACTCACGCGTCCCGACGTTTGCTGTGTTGCAGGAATGCCGCATCCAGAGCTTGCGAGCTCACTGGGTCATTTCTGCTGTAATAATAAACATCTCCCTCCCCTTTGCTCTCACCTCGCTGATGTCAACTGTAATGCTCCGCTCGATTCCGCAACGGAGGAGGATCTCCACTACTTCATACTCACCGTCAATGCTTCGTCCGGCAGTGGTTCCTAAACTGCGGTCTCAGCCATTGACCAAACTACCCAACACTTACTCCCCATGATCGATAAGCAATGAGAAGACCATAGTCCAGCAGTGGACTGACATGGTCACTGTTCATTATTTTTATAACGTTTTTTTATATATTTAAGCAATGCCCGGAGAAACACCTGCCTAGAATGAAGAGAACGAATGCTCCGAGAGGAGACAGTGGAACGTTTGTGTGGCCACGTGCATGTGTAGAGACCGTGTATTCTACAGTTTGATCCATTTAGAGATAGCCCACTATATACGGCAATCGGGAGACATTATTCAGTGAACACGTTTTATTTGAAGTCCACTACAAGTGTCACCCAAACATCAACATTTGTATCCTTATAATATATAATGTTTTAACCACTATTTTATCATATAGATACTGCTTTCAAATTTTTCAATCAGTTACTGGGCAAAAATTAGAGTTGGTCGTTAGAAAGTAGTGCAGTATCTATAAATGGATCACCATTTTCGTTGTGCAGATTACTGAAGTTACATGATCGAACGTGACTGCTAAATGTCGATCTAAAAATCTGTGCATATTATAATTATTATCTTTACAAGCGATTCAGGCACTAAGTAACCCCATTTGTTTATACAATACAATATCGTAATGCAGGGCGGCGCGGTGACGCAGTGGTTAGCGCTGACGCCTCACAACAAGGTGGTCCCGGGTTCGAGTCTCTCGGCTCCGGTGCCTTTCTGTGTGGAGTTTGCATGCTCTCCCCGTGTCCGCGTGGGTTTTCGCCGGGTACTCCGGTTTCCTCCCACAGTCCAAAAGCATGCTCCTGGATAGGTTGATTGGCTCGCAGACTAAAATTGTCCCGCAATGCCCGGCGATGGACCGGCGTCCCGTCGTCGGGTGTATTCCTGCCTTACGCCCTGTGTTTCCGGGATAGGCTCCGGCTTCACCGTGACCCTATATAGGATTAAGCGGTTTCAGATAATGAGATGAGATGAGAATATCGTAATGCCTTAGTAATTATCATTGTTAATGTTAACATTGCTCAGATCTCGGGGCTGTTCAGTTGCACACTGCCCGGCAACAGATGGAACTACACTTCTTACGCAGCGCAAAATTAGCACAATATAGTTATGAGCGATACGTGAATGTCCCATGGGTTGTGAGTATACTGTACATAACATGCGTAACTCTCCAAACACACGTACACGTTCAGGAGCCAGACTCAGCTGAGCATCCATTGAGACTGCTGATTAACCTGGGGGCAGTAGCCACATGGCTAAAGTCGCAGCCCTGCAATTGCCAGCTCACGCCCCTGCTGGCAGAAGGGACTTCCACTAGAGGCCGCTCTTGGGAGCTGCTGCTCCTTTGGGTATTTGGCCCGAATCTTTTTCTTACACGTTAGCCGAAAACTTTTAAGATTATCAAGCATGAGAGTAACTCACATTTCGTACCTGCAGAATCGTATCGCAACGCCCTTTCCCACCTGCACCGTACTGAATGCTTCGGCCACTTTCTTACCGGTACGATTTACCGGCCCAAACCAGTTTACTCTCGCTTCTACAGAGTACCCACATTTTACCTCGCCGCCCGCGGCCTGTCGATCGATGTTGTGGTGGCGGCTCATTGATACTTACTGGGCCGACAGCAACGATGCTGGGCTGATGGTTGTCGATTTAAGTTGCCAATAAACTTAACTAGCGTCCCATGAATTGGAACCGGTAACCTCTGCATAGCACGTCTGACGTGATAACCATGAAAATGCATTCAATACCTCAGCCTAAACAGCTAAGATATTCTGGCCAAATTTTGAAATAGTTCAACTACCTAAAAGCATTTGTTTATTTAGTGCGCAGGCATGGCCAGCGTTTGTGTTGCAGTCTACCATGACGTAAACACGCGATGAGCCACTTTATCAGTGAAACTGTTCACATCTCGGTAGGTCTGAATTTTGTCCGAGGCAGAGGTAAGAATTCTCAGGGAACAAGACCGGGGTACGAGGGGATGCGAGGGCGTGCGACACTGCCGCTGCAAACGATGTGTGAGGTTTGCATCTGAAAAGAGCCAAGACCGTTTTTATAAGAGCAATAAAAAAAACAGCTTCTTTACAAACTTTACGGCTGTATTGGACCTTTGCGTCGCCTGCATGCGCTATATATCGTAAAGCGTTTGTGCATATGTATATTCGCAGAGACGGTAACGGGTTCACATCCTTCAATGTCGATTATATGTGCACAACACCAGCAAGGCTTTTAGGTCTTATTTCTGCATTACTTTACACTAATTACCATTCTGAAACATTACCCTTCTGAATGGTTTCAGCTTAAAATGTTCCCTTTTGTACTAATACCATCAACCACATGCACCTACACTTCCGTCGTTATCCTGACGTCAGAAGAACGCGTCACATGCTTGGAACAAGTGCCTATAGAGCGGGTACTCGGATAGTAACTAACTTGGTAAGTCAGCCGCGGGATGAGGGACAAGGCGCAGTGTTGCGCGTGGTCTTGGCAGCCACTGGAGGCGCTACATTCACCACTACCGACAACAAAGAATCGAACTATGACCCAGATGAAGACTTTAAATCGCCAGGATGGTTGTGGGGTGTTTCGGTCCGGAGGCACGTTTCGTCCAAGTCCAGGTAAAACAGAGAGGCACTGGGAAAAACCTTATTACCCACACAAGCTCACTGTGCACAAAGACAGCTTTGTTGAAATTAGGTCAATTACGAGAGTTATTCATGTTATTCATAATGTATATATCTAAAAGAATGGATGAATAAGTGTGCCAATGGAACAGAGCATGGACTATATTTACACAAATTTACGCATGGGTTACCAACTTTGCCCGGAATATCCGTCAGTATAGTTTTTATAATTCGTCAAGAAGAATAATTTTGCACCCACTCCACCATTAGCCATTGTCACACAACAAGATGCCATAATTATATCGGTTTATGGGAAGACAAAAAAACAAATTTATTCCAAATTTTACAAAATGCGTTCGCTGGCCAAAATTAACCACCGTAAATACAGATTTGTGATGTGTAAGCCAGGATGAGAAATGTACTGATGGAGGTCATTACGGCTCTTGGTATAATTGCTTTCCAAAGTGGTTCCTTCGAGAGAGCCTTGTTGACATTCCCTCTCTTCGCTGAATGCATCCTCATATGTCCCGAGATCTCCAACGTGGGATGTGAAACTTCCCGAAGGAGACAGAGTGAATGCTTGACACGGCTATCCCGAAAGAACAACTTTGGAAAGTAATTCTCAAGAGGAGACAAAGCAAAATATGCACTTAGATTACTCATCGACCAATCAATTCAATTCGATAAAACGGATGCATTGAGAAATCAGTTGCACATACGAGAACAACACTGTTCTGTGTCTCCACACATCAATAATAACATAATACAAATTCTTTGTTCCATCAAACTACTTGGTTTGCCAGCTCAATAATTCTCAAGTAACGTAACTTTTCTTCAGGAAAGAAAAACTCTGGGCTGATTGCAACCTTCAGGGAATCAGGAGGCGCAGTCTCGTTAAACAAATGCCACCAGCTTATCAGAAGTTACTGGCAGTAGTCTGTGAGCGGCGAGCAGGATGTGGTATTGTCTGGTATGCACTGGCTGGGAACGGATGAGGCACGACGACGGCCAAGTGGAGTCAACCACCGCCATCTACTGGTTGCGAACCATTAAGATTTTCTTTCAACGGGACCTTGGGCTACTCTCAAAAGTCGACATCCACTTTTCCGTGAGTCAACAGCGATTCACGGCCAGCATCACATCGTCACAAACGGATTTGTCACTATCAGGTAGCCGTTTTGCAGCCCTGCGTGCTCTGGTGTTCTCTCGGTATGAGTGAGCTATTGGCGTTATTGTGCTGTTGGTGTTATATCAGTAAGCAAAGAAATCCCTATTGGCGACTTGAGCCGCTATGCAATTCACCAGCTTGTTTCACACAACAGCCTCCGAGAGCACCGGCGTCACGTGAAAAGTAATTTCCAAAGACCTCTTTATTCGTGATAAGCGTGCGCGTAACGACTTGCCGTCCCACTGCCCTTCCCATCGGACAGTCTCGACCTTTCCATCAGTCTCAAGAGCTCTCATCTCAGGAGGGTTCTCGCTTGGGGCGTTAACTCACGGGCGGACTGACACATTGGCCGTGGCAGCTGCCTACTCTGGCGATTCACCAACCCCATTGCTGGATGACGACCGCTCTAGCTGGCGGCGGCGGGCGGTTGCTGCTGACGCTTCTTCTTTTTATTTTTCTGCTTCTGCTTGCCCATCGCCGCCTTCCTTTTGCCAACTCTCCCCTCACGCAGCACGGCAAGAGCGGACGCGGGGACCTGCCCATCTGTGCAACTGGCGGGCAGTGGCACCGCCAATGCCCCGAACTGCGTGGGGTAGCGCGTCTTGCCGGTGATGCGGAACACCGGCTGCGCCAGCAGGTGAACCAGCTGCTTCCGTAACGATTGCAGGAGCTGCTGGTGCTTACGTTCGGTGTCCTCCAAGCGAGCGTCGCCTGTAGGAGAGACGTCGCATGCGGGTTCGAGCTCGTGTGGCCTCTGACCCCCAACCGTCCCTGTGTTTGTAAGCTGACCCTAATTGGAAATCGTTTCACACATCATCACATTGGAGGCAACATCACGATGGCATAACGTCATGTAGAGAGAAAAGGAACGCTCACCACAGCTATCCTGAAAGAGCAGCTCTTAAGAACAGTTGCCCATTATCGCATATTCTATGGAAAATCGGCCTCAGCTTGGACAGACGTGCGAACCCAAGCTGGACGTCCACAGAAGCGGCGTGGAGCCAGCGTAAGCGGAGGAAAATCCTCACACGCAGAGGCCCCCTCCTCGTGGATCATAGCGGTAGTGTGCTCCAATGAACCCCAGAGCGATGTCACCTGGAATCCAGCAATGCCTTGGCAAACAGGTCTCGGGAGGAGTTGCAGATAAAAAACCAAAGACTTTCTGACTACAGGAATGTGCCACAGGAAGTGCTTCCTGCCACAAAATTCTACTCCAGAACCCCCACCATTACTGTTTACGATCACAGCTAGAGTTTCATCATGCATAGATTGTTGATGGGAGTTTATTTGCCCTTTGGTTTTATGCATTGGTCATTTCGGACGTT
>JAZEWT010000013.1:10834540-10849801 GCA_036362905.1 Mordacia mordax
CCGGCGAGACAATGGGTAAGCAACAGAAGCTCGCCAACACGGGATAACATGAGTCAACACGAGTTCGATGAATCACGGGTCTCGCAATCACACTGTCCGCTCGTAAAACTCTAACTCCACATACCGATTGACGAAACTTACGACTCTTCTGATGGAAAATTATCAGGGGTTCTCAACATTTTGTTGAACCTTAAGGCCTACTTGGATATGGTCTCTACGGATCAATAGGTGGCTCTCGCGGCCCACCACTGGAGATACCCAAACGTCTGTTGCCACGTTCGGGGCAACATCAGATATGGGAGGCAAAATGTAGCGAATGGGAGAAGGCGCCCTCGACACGGCTGTCTCGCAAGAGCACTTGACAGTTTTTTATTTAAGCTGGTAAGAACCGTTGAGCGATGTATCTCTTTTAACACTTGTCCAGCTCGGAGGGATATGCAAGTTATAACATTGCAGGGGATCGGGTTCAATTTAGTCAGGAATTGACCTAAGCAACATGTTTTTGGAGGAAACCGGAGTACCCGGCGAAAACACACGCAGACGCAGAGAGATCGTTGGAACTTTACACAGGAAGGCACTCGAGGTGGGAATCGAACTAGGGTTATTCGTGCCGTGCGGCAGCAAGGCAACTTACCTTGCTGTCCACTTCAATCAAAAGCTAATTAAAAGTGTAAAACTATATAAATGCAAATAACCGCGTCTGCACTATTGCAACTTAAAGCTCATCAAAGGGTGCATATATTTGTCGGTGTGACGTTTAATTTGAACTGCATTTTAATAACCACGTGCTACAAGGAGCCTAAGAGGCAACATTCATCGCACTGCACATCAGCTTCATCGTCATGGTCAATCCAGAAAATTCACATCAGCTATAAAAAAAAACCTTAACGGTAACACATTTATGTTTAAAAAAAAACCCCATACGATTAAACTGAAGCGTGTATGAAAGTACACGTATTTGCAAGAAGCTAGTTCACACAGGGAAGTCATTACTGGCTAGTAGCAACATTTGCATATCAAGGTCATATTTTTTCTATGACCACTTTAGCCCCACGTGTCCCGTACTGTTGACTCCAGCCGGTTAACTGTGCTCTGGTGGCTTTTAAGCTCTCATCACTGGCGAGGGCAATGCCTTGAGTTGAATGGAACTATACACTGAATCGACATGCTAAATAAAATCCCTAGGTGCAACAAGGCTCATCCTATCCAGAGCCAAGTAATGCTGCCTAGGTTAGCGGTCGAGACTAAATTGTAAATTTCCCACGGTGCCCTACGATGTTGTAACAAGCTTACCCTTCCTTACTGGACAACTGTTAAAAAGCTCAACATAGCTCAACAGTTCCTTCCAGCTTCATTTAAAACTGACTGATAGAAGCATTTTTTAACAATGTATTAGTACATTTAAATTTTTAAGATGAATGTGTCTAAATCCAACGCTGGGAAAGAATAAAATGTTTGACATGTGCGCTCTTTGCAAAAGGTGTGACCAGTTTGGATCTGAAGCCTTCTGCAGGCTTTAGTCAATTCTGCAACACCATCATTCAAGCGGACATTTTTTACACAAGGCGGTGGGTGCACTACTGTCTGAGAGTTTCAAAAGAAAACGAGTTGTTTTTTTCTTCACGGTCGAATCGATCCAAATTTTTAGCGCAGAACCAATTTTTATTGCAGGGAAAAATACACAAGTGTTATTTTTGATCAGGTTTTTAGGTTTTTTTATCTTATACAAATTATGAATAAATTATCCTTATTTACCGGTTTAATTGGAATGCAACTTTGTTTTTATTATAAATGCAAAGTATGTCACGAAACAAACATGTGCAAGGTTGCAAGGGGGTGCCACCTTTAAAGTGATGACTGCCTAATCAATGGGTGGTCATTGGATGCTTGGCCTGCTCTAAAAGTTAAGTTTCTCGTTTTCAACATTACATAACAGTACTTTCAATGATGTTAACGAGTAATATCGACACATCACATTGTGCGATCGCTGTTACAAAAGGTCAACTTAAGTTATTTTAAAGGACACAAAAATACAACTCAGAATGAGCAGAGATGCGAAATGATGTAAGTTTTGCGCCTCGTTTCCATTCGGGCAAACGGCAGTCGAAAGATTTTTTCAAAAACCACTCCACAACCTCCTTTTTATTTGCATCCAGGTTTCACTGGAAGCACTTTTTCAACACAGGTAAATGATGTGAACACGGCGTGCGAGCACTTGACACATCCTGACCTGGGATGTACCGCTGTCTCGTGCGTGTTTCTTCGCTCCACACACTGCCAGCTTCTTTGCCAGCTTCTGGTGTGTGGCGCTAAACATCGGACACCAAGCAGAACGACCCGGAGAACAAGTAGCTATTGAGAAAAGCGGTTGCGATGCGTGACGTCGCCGCGTTGCTAACGCAACCCTAAGTCGTGAAGGAGGTCACCGGCTGGCTGCTAGTTGGTGCGTACGGGAGCGAGGTGTTCGCTGGAGCCAAGCCGAGATGTCACTTGCAATGGTACGCCATGTGACTGTTCTCGCCCCTCCGTCGCTTGTGGGACTGCATGCTCTGGAAAAACTCCGTGATGTCCTCTTTCTTCACCACCTGAGGGCAGAACGATTACACATCATTTTATCTGACCGAACAGTAAGTGTGACGTTTCCCTATATAAATAAGTAATATGCCCCTATAACATGGTGGTACTGCAAAGAGTGGTGGTGCAGTGGTCAGCACACTGCTATTCTCTCAGTCTCCCAGGTTTGAATACTACCTATATGAATAGGTTTGGTGAACGTGTTTTGCCTACAAGGTTTAAAATATAAACTGCTTTGTTGAGGTGGGTTATGCACCTTAGCTTTGGGAATTAAGCAATGTTAACCTGGTTGTACAGTAAGAGGGTGTTACGTAGGTTGTGTTAAACCATTTATTTTGTGTGCGTACATGGATGTCACAAGTGATTCATGGCACTGCAGTAGGAAAACAGCAACTTAGGTTCGATTCCTTGATATGGCTAAATATTATGATATCTGAAACAACCCAATCCTGCCCCAATGCCAACTTATCCTTTAATGAATAACTGGGCGTGCTATTTGAACGGCAGCACCGACACAAACTTGGCTGGTATTCTGGGCTAATCCGTGTAATTTAACGCAGACATCGGATAGCTTCACATTCTCTAAGACTTTACTTTCCACCGGGACAAACCTTCATTGAGTGAATGCTTATGCCAACACCCATAGACCCGCTAGCGTGCAATTGCCAAAGGGGGGGGGGACTAAATCTCTGCATTATCTTGATCTTTAAATATTCATTTCCTCTACAATGTTCTTTCCAAACCCAGCAGGAGTGCACACAGTAATTTTCATACGGGGTGCCCATGCATTGTTCCCATGCAGTGAGATGGCACACCCTCTCCCAGGAACCCTTAATTACTCCTCCTGAGCTGAGGTAACACAAAGCGGCCTCAGGCTGCTGAGACATAAGTCATAGTGAAGTCAGCAAATCGCTCCAGTTATTTATGTTGATTGCTTCCAAAAACTGCTCTTTCGGGATAGCAGCGTCGATCGCTCCTCCTTTCTCCTTCGCGACGTTTCGCCTCCCACGTTAGAGGCATCATCAGGTGTCGATGACAATGACATTTTTTAATAAGCGAGCCAATATGTGTTGGAGACATTTGGAATACAACGCCGCCCACCGTACACGGACGCACAGTGGGCGGGTTGATGACGTCAGCCTCGCCAGATCGGGGACGCCAAAGGGGGTTGGGTGATAACGTCAGCACGCAGGAAATCGGGAGTACAATGGGGATGCCAAGAGTTGGATGGGGATTGGATGAGGAGGAAACGTGGCAGGTTTAAGTTTAAAAGGTGATAAAGTCTGAAATTGGGTGAAGAGGGTGGAGGAGGAGAGAAGGGATAAAGAGAGGATGAAGGGAAACATTAGGGGCTCTTGCTATTAGACTTAACAGAGGGAAGGCGGGTGCTCCCACTGTCACTTGAACAACCACATTTTAGTTGTTGTACACTCCATCTCTGTTATAGCAATAACTATGAGCATCTTTATTGCTATAACAGAGATGGAGTTATAGCAATAATTATGAGTATAGTTATTGCGATAACTCAAAAACGTTACTGATTGTCCTGAAATGAGCAAGGGCAGTGTTGACATTACACAGTGAGTAGTGCTGCTACTGCCTCACAGTCAGAAGGTCCCAGGTTTTTATTCTCTGCTCGAATGCATTTTTAGTCTGACATTTGCATGTTCTCCCAGTGTCCACATGGGTTTTTTTACTCTGATTTCCTCCCACAGTCCAAATACATACTACTGCTGTCGTCTTGGTTAATTATTCTGATGAATGAATAACCCAAAAGACCCTCTGATGGACTGGTGTGCCAACACGGGCATAAACCTGCTTTGCACTATGCGTCGGCTGGGATAGGCTGTAGCTCAGCATGACCCCCTATAGGCTTATGCGGGTGCTGACAATGAATGAATGAATTCTGTTTACCGATGTAGGTTTTCACGGCTTGTTGTATGTGAATTGCTCTCAAGAGCTGTTTTCAGGATAGCTGCACTCTTGTTCTCTCCTTAGCAGGAATGCCAGACATGGCTATTCATAAATAGTAATTCTGAGAGAATTGTGCACACTGGTGCAATGCATGTGCGAGTTCGATCGTTGAGCGAGAAGAGGCGCTGCAGGTATTACCTTGCCCTCATCAGCGAACCGCTTCAGGTAGTCCACCAGCTCTGTCTTGAGGTTGTTGTACTCTGCAACGGAGGGAGGGGAGACACCTGTTAGTGGTATGGCGGAGTAGTGGCGGTGCAGGTGGTGCAGCTGTGGAGTTTATGCGTTCTCTCCGTGTCGGTGTGCGTTTTGCTTGGGTACTGTGGTTTTTTCCAACAGCTTACCACTAATAACAATAAAATATATTATTATAACTTGCAGATGTTCCCTTACCTATGTTCTTCTTTCTATCTCGCCTAAGCCTGTCTTGTCTGTCAATGTGACCAGGCTCAGTTACTAGTCGGTTACACCACAGGCACAGGGTCTTGGGTTATTAAGCAAATAAAATATTAACGGATCAGAGTAGAAGTGTTTTACAAACAGAAAAAGTAGGACTTTACTGCCTTGTCTATATACTGAAGAATGGTTAGCCTTTGGCGAAACATTTTCTGCCAAAATCATAAGGTTGGGGATATTTTAAACACTACAGGGTGCCCATAAAGATATCACAGATTGTAAAGAATATTCATTTAGGAACTTGAACTAGGTTTATGAAACTATGCACACAAACATTTAACTATTAAAAAATTGCATTTATATGAACCTCACCCCTCTAAGAGCCTCCTGAGGAACAGCACTGATTGAGCAGAGTGTAAACGTGTGGTTACCCCGCAAAATCTTGCGAAATCTACGCTTAGAAGCTCATTAAAGGGTTCCCCACGCCTAGTTTAACAGAAATAAGAATAAAACAAGGACAGGGAGGAGGTGCGAGAGTGAAGGTAAGACGAGCATGTGAGAGAACAGAAGAAGTGTATGAGGAGGACCAAGACATGGAGCAGCGGGAGGCGGAGGAGTAGGAGATGGAGACAAAAGAGGAGCAGAAGAGACAGCGAAAGGACAGTGGAGCAGGAGGAGCATAAACAAGGTAGGAGAGGAGCAAAAGGAGGAGACGAGAAAACGGAGGTGCAGGACCAAGAATGTTTCAGAACAAGAGGAGCAGGGGGCGGATCATAAGATTCAGGAGGATCGAAAGGAGGTGTGCAAGGAATAGAATGAGGAGCAGGAGTGAAAGGAGGAGTGGTATGAAGAGGACAAAGAGAAGCAGCATCAGGAGGTACCGCTGATGAGCTCCACTTGCTGCACGCGGCCCATGGCGCCGAGTGCCACCATGAGGGGGTCGGCGCCTTCGTCGCCGCCTCCGGCGGCCCCCCGGCTCCCCGCGCTATTGCTGTCTGGCACGGGCTTCCCGCGCGCTTCGTACGCCAGCACCGTGTCCGACTCGTCCAACAGGAAGCGCACGCCCAGCTCATCATACATCTCCTGTCGGCGAGCAATTGATAACGACACGAAGGATGAGAATCGCTCGCAAAAGCTGTGATATCAGGACGGTCGTGGCAAGCATTCTTCCTCTCTCCTTCGCGACGTCAGAAGCGTCATTAGGCTTGGCATGAAAAATGTGTCATGAATGTGAGAGGAAGAACGCTGTATATCCTGATAGAGCAATTCTTAACAGCAATTCTCATCACACATCGAACTGTAAAAACCCACACCGATACTAAACCAAAGAAAATGTTTTATGGGTATTTACAATAATTATCAACATTGATGCATTCTGGGATCATGTGAATGCTCGTATGAATGTGGGAGAGATCTTCTGTCAAACCACCGATGTATGAGTGTTGTAGTTGGGGTCACATAAGTAACGTGCTTTGCCAATCCACTGCTGGATGAGGGCCTCCCCACACCATGTGAATCGTAAGGCATTCACGCTTGGTGTTAGGCAATAAAAGTGAATGGAGAAGTGCAGTGCAGCATGCGTAAAAAATGAATCTGCCATGGGACTATTTACAGCACTGCACCCAATGACAAGGGAAAGGAATAAAATGTACAAAGCACATGAGCAATGGTCGGGGCTGTTACTGTGCTTCTCAAGGCAACAGATTAGAGCAGAGCAAGGGTGCTTACAGTGGCCCATTACATACCACTGGGAAATCTGCAGTAACGTCCTTATACTGTATAAATACCTGACATCCCTACCAGTCAGTTCAACCTCTTCCTCAACTACAGTTAAGGAAATAGGAATAAGAAAAACGTGACGCAGATAAATGGTTGTTTGGAATGGAGGGCATGTGATATGCTTAAGGATCATATAAATGTGGTGTTTATTTGTGCAGAGATGATGCAGCCAGGCATATTTTGGATATGTTCAGTAGTATTAATCTACATTAAAATAATTAAATCTTGGGAGTGAGTTTCTAATAAAAGCTGTGATATATTAAACAAAAAGTTGTGGGAACTGCTGAGGTTTCTACACTACACGCGACATGAAGAAATGTAATTAAATACGGTCTGTCGTCAATCCACTGTTGGATGAAGGCCTTCCCATGCTTTTCGGTGCTGGCTGAAGTAAAAACAGGGGTAGAATTTGTTGAGATATTGCCCCTGCTACACGAAAGGGTGGCTCTTCAAAACAATTCTCAAAAGCAAATTTTTCACACAGCTGTATTGAGAATTTTTACTCTCTTTCACAAAACATTTTCATCTAATTTTTTCACTTTCATTGTCTAAGAGAAGACAGCTCTGGCGGTCGTCACGCCACGCAGCACTTCCTCTCCGAGTGTCATCGTGCGTGGGTAACTCGCCTGGCACGCCACACAAGAGCACAGCTTGCCGCGCCATTGGTAAGGCCAGAACGTGGCGGCACCGGGTGGCTGGGGAGGGGCATCCGTCCTGGCGTGCAGTTTCGCCAGCAGGCACAGGGGAATCTGTTTCGCCGCAACGGCCCCGTTCTCCTTGGGAAGTAAGGCACCATTGACAGGGTCCTCTTTCAGCTCCGCCGGCGTCTTGGTCCCCTCGTTCCCCTCCTTGTCACTTGGTGCCGTCTGCAGTGAACGATTGGATGCATGTCCTCATAACGAGAAATGGTGCTGTTTCCAGAGTTTGCATGAACTATACGAGCATGGCCCTTTTGCAAATTGATTGCGTGGTGAGGGTCTTCCCTTGCCCTGAGGGTCGTGGCAGTTATAAGTCTCATCTCATCTCATTATCTGAAACCGCTTAATCCTATATAGGGTCACGGTGAGCCGGAGCCTATCCAGGAAACACAGGGCGTAAGGCAGGAATACACCCGACGACGGGACGCCAGTCCATCGCCGAGTTATAAGTCATTACGTGAATCTACGGGTGTCTGTACAAGATGCATCGGTTTCAAGGTATGTGACCGGTGACCAGGCATGAACCCATCAATTCACTACACTTTACAACCCAATTTACAACTCAGAGGCAGCTGATACCTGGATTCAAATCCAAGTTCTCAGCTGTGCCAGCTCAGCCCTGTGACTCGAGCCACCCTGCCACCCCGGTCCACCCATCGTCACCTTGTCACCGTCGTTACGGGGGGCCCGGCTCAGGGAGGGCACCTCTCCGCTCATCTTGCGTGGGGAATCATTGATGACCAGCGACCTTTCGTGTTCCTCGTCGACGAGCTTCACCACTGAAGGTTGTGGGGCAGGGAGGAGACAATGAGACAAACCGAGGGTGAGACTACACGCCAAGCTCAGAAATGAACACCTGCAAATATTATCATCATGAGTCCCTGCTTAAGCCTATGAATGGTCACAAGGAGCTGCAGCCTATTTCTGCAGACACAGGGTGCAAGGCAGGGCTATACCCATATTGGGACGCCAGTCCATCACAGGGCACTCGGGGTATTTTAGTCAGCATGGCAATTAAGCTAGAATATCTTTGGATGGTTGGAGAAAATCAAATGCAAGTATATGGACCCCAAGATATATTTAACGCCACTACATAATTAGGGGCATAACTATGTGGAAGAAGTTCTCTCCAAAGCATTGCTATCTCTCAGTCTCGTGATGTGAAAATTCATCTAGTTTCTGCGCATGAGCTCTGATCTCCTTTCGTTTTTGCGGCCACCCAGCCAGTAGGCCCCGGTGAAGTTGCACGGCTTGCACGCCAGGCGGGTATGTCGCCAGGAGCCCGGGTCGTGCCTGCGATGGTCACCTGTGAACGGGACGGCGTAGGCCCACAGGAAAGAGCAGCGTGCCATGCAGCCGCCACACACCATCTCCTGGTACTCTCCGCTCTCCGGGGCCTCCACGCCCAGATGCTGGGCGAACACGAAGGGGATCGTCCAAATAGCATCAATTATGTAATGACAATGTTAGTAGTGGATCGAGTGTTTTTGTACGCAAGTCAACGATGGGTACGAATGGACTAAAATCGTCATGCACGGCGATGACTGTGCGTGTATGCAAATTATCTAAGCTGGAGTGACTGATAAGACAATTACAATGTTTGAAGAAGATGACTGAGAAAATGTACTAACGTTAGTAGACTGCAGTGCAGTGAGGAAGGGCAAACACTGTAATTGGCTGTATAAGTCTCTACAAAGTCGTCTCGCATATTGCAACAAAACTTCAACAGGTTGTCTGTCGTTGGCTATACAGAGGCTTGAAAAAACATAAAATATTTACGAAATTAACACTCGTCTCAACATTTGTTTGATAGTTCAGAAACTATCACCAACTATTAATTCCAGGAAAACAGAATGGATGATAATTTCAAAGAAGAAAAGTGTACCTCTATGCAACATCCAAACAGGTAATGAAAATGTAAGAAAGGTTAAAAAATCAACTATCTGGGAAGCTGGATAACATTAAATGGTAAATATAATCATGAAATAAAACGGAGGATAGGGATGGCCAAAGATAGTTTTTTTCAAAACGAACATGAAACTGATTAATGGTAACATTTCCATGGGGGCGAAACATAGAGAGAAACTAAGAGGGAAACAAAGAGTTTTCAATTCTTACATTATACCAGTTTTGATGTATGCATCAGAATGTTGGACAATATCACGAAGTACGGAAAAGATAATTGAAGCAACTAAAATGTGGTTCTTTAGATATCATCTTGAAGGTATCCCGGACAAGTCACACCTCAAATGATTTTTTTGTCAAGAATGGGATGTAGAAGGGAGACACTGAACGACATTCGAAGGAGCAAGTCAAAGTGTCTCAGGTATATCATGAAAGAGGAAATTAAAAATCTGGTTACAACTGTTAAAATTGAAGGAAAGAGAGATCGTGTACAACAGAGATTGACATGTCAAGTCTCTCGAAATGGATGAACATGTCAACAGTGGACATTCTTCGACGTTCAAAGAGCAGAGATTTGTGGAACACCATTGTCACCAACATCCTGTAGGACATGATACGCTAAAGAGAGGGTCTGAAAACATGGAACAATGTGCAATGGTGACCTAGGTGGCCTCATGTTAAAGGGAGGACTGGATCACAGACTCACCCGGGCGTGCAACCAGTCCTCGCATATGATGCATTGTATCATTTCATCAGGAGTCTGCATGAAAAAGGTTACCATTTCACCAGTCACACAACGTTAAAATAAACAAATGTGTTCATTTAGATGCTAACCATGCACCACGCTTCCCCCCCTATAATCTGCAAGATCTTGGTGGATTAAATAAATCCCCTGGCCAATTCCTTCCATAAGCCACGAAATCTGACAATATATGCATGATTTTTCTCGCAATGAACGCAATTTACGTTGATGTTGCGAACTTTTAAGGTGTGCCGAGCATTACAGGAGCCACAACATCGTCCCCCCCCCCCTCCAGATATAAACACGGATTTATTGGCTTTCCATTGTAATTGATACTTGACAACCTCATCGAAAGTGGAAGGGGTGCAAATTGTTACATAACTAATAGGTGAGCCAGAGGCTATATGTTTGAATGGTTTGTATGCATACTATGAGCATATTATTGCCAGTACACAGATGATGTAAATAGAGAAAAGATTTTACCCTTTCTGGAAATATTACACATGTTTTTTAAACACCAAACAGACATTATACAGATACCTTGTGAAAGGTGTCCATGTAGTGTTTGAAGACCTTAACACTTGTATTATTGCCAGAGAGGGTAAAACCGTTTTTATTTTTTATATTACCTAGTTTGTATGCATGTTGGCTGGTAGGCTCGTCAGACGGTCTCTATGAATGTTGGCTGCATGGATAGGTTGGATAATTTGTGTATATATTGGTTGTTCATTGGTGATGCAGCTATTCTCAGGTTAGATCGATTGAGTGAGAATACTGACTGAGCGAAGGACATCAGTCAGGTCCCGTGAAAAAAGGTGCTACTCTTGGAATCACTCTCACCTTGTCGTCTGGATCAGGGTAAGGCCTCTTGCAGGTGCAATACAACCCAAAGAAGTTGTGGTTGTATTTGTTACCAGGGTTTGATGCCTCTTTGTCCTGTATGGCATTCAGAGTTAAAAGCCAATGCATATAGATCACCAAAAAAGTCATTAAAATATAAATTCTGATATCCTTGCTTAAAAAATATTTCTCATGTAACTGCCATTTTCTGTCAATCCATTGCTGGATGAGGGCCTCTCTGTGCTCTTAATTTAACATTATTTACTACGCTGAACAGGGTGGTCTGGTGAAGGCAGGGTGCATAGACATTACATCATGGAAAGTACTTCTCTGAATTTTACTGCAATGCCTTCAACTCAAATTGTAGTGCTACAGCATCCTACAGTACCTGTTTTATTCATGATGGTTGCCCATCCAGATACTGCCCATAATCAACTCTGTTTAGTTTCTGACATCTGAGGTGATCAGAGGCATACTGGATGATTTGGTAATGGGCTAAAAAAACCTGATTATGCCATCCAATTTGGGATGTGCACTAGGAATTTGACTGGCATCCACCAGCACAGAACAGCAAGGTTAAAATTCCTACACTCTGCAGATGACGTGCAAAGCAATAACAGATGTAGAGCCACTGTCTCTTACGGGAAGAAGTTTGCAGGCGACACTAGGGAAGCGAGCATTACCACAGTCACAGCGGAAATTTCTGCAAAACAAAAGCCACCGTTGCACAACTCGTCAACACTCCGCACACAGCAATGGTGGGATGAGTGTTATTTCACAAACTATGGTTAGGCAGGTGGCTCATAATGTGATGTGCAGTGCACTGCGCCACATTGTTTACCCTCCGCCCTTGATGCAGAGTAATGGTGCACAAGTACAAACGAACAACGTTACCATTATGCCAACACTGAAATACAGGAGAGGCTCCTCATGAAAAGTTTAGGGTGGAGCAGTGGTTGGTGCCATGGTTTCTGTGTTCCGCGATGAACCTGCCCTTCATCTATAATTGAGTAGAAAACGGCCGCCGATGACGACAAATACAGGATTTATTATAATACAGTTAATATGGAATGGTAGCTGTCTGCAATAAAAGTAACCATGGAAATGAATTCCAAGAAATTGAGAAAGCTGCAGAGATGAAGCAACACCCATTAGAAAGACGTGTGGCACCACTACCGCACTTCAATTCCACACGGCCACAAGTGTCAAGTGCGGTGCGGTGTTATGCGGTTTGGTGAGGTGATGTGCAGTGCGGTGTGGTGAGATGTGGAGAAGTGTGGTTCGGTTACGTGAGTAGGGTCACCGCCTCTGAGGCACAAAAGACTTGAACATATCGTGGGTACAAAGAGAATATGAGAGAGAGGACTGTAATTGTAACTGGAAAAATACCAAACTTTGAATAATGACGTGTTCCAGGAAAGAGGGCAGCTGCTGGAAAAGGTGAATGATCCAGGAAAAGCCAGGACAACTGACAACACTAGCAGTGAGGTGTAGTGAGGTTCTGATCAGTGAGATGCTAGAGATGCAGTGAAATGTGGTTAAATGTGGGGTACTTCAGGGACATGTGGTGAGGTGTGGTGAGATGCGATGTGGTGTTGTGGAATGTGGTACGGCAAGACGCCGAAAGATGTGGTGAGGCTCGGTGAGACGTGGTTCAGTGTGTGACTGTGTGGTTCAGTTTGCGTCAGTCTGGTTCCCTGCGGTGAGTTATGGTGAGATTCGATGAGATGCGGTGAGGTATGGTGAGGCCTGGTTTTGTCCGGTGAAATGCAGAGGTGTGCTATGAGGTTCAGCGAGATGTGGTGTAGCTCAGTCTGGCATGGATCAGTTCGGTAAGACACAAAGATATGTCTATTGTTATAATACAAAGCGGCCAGTGAGCTTGCAAGCTCGAGATGCTAATTTTTTGCGACTCAACAGACGTTCGAAATGACCATCGTAGGAACGCATAAAATTAAATGGTAAGGTGTGGTGCAGTGAGGTGAGGTCTCTTTTAGTGTGGTGAGGTATGGTTCAGTGCGGTGAGGTGTGGTTATGTACCATGTGGTTCACTGCGGTGAGGTGTGGTTCAGTGCGGTGTGGTTCAGCGCGGTGCGTTGAGCCCATGGTAGAGAAGACCCACCTCTTGGTATAGAGCTCGTACAGCTCGTGCCCCTCATGGCACGTGTAGCTGCACGCTAGGCAGATCGCGGCCGGATCCCCGCCACGCGGGTTGCAGGAGCTGCACGCGTACAGCGCCTGCCGGCTCACGTAACCCTGGTGGCGAGGAACGACACCGCGTGCAGTCATCCATGGTGGCGAGGAACGACACCGCGTGCAGTCATCCATTCACTCATCCAGATCATTTTCACTCGTTTATTCACTCGTGCATTCACTGGTAGGCCACGTGACGGTGGTAGACGAGCAGTCACCGCGTCAGTCTCGTTTGGCTGTAAGGAACTGTTATGCTATCTCAGGGCATCTGGGACAATTTAGTCAAAAGAATGAACCCACGGGCAACAGCAATGTCTTTTGACTACTAGACACAAACATTGCTGGAAATTAAACCAGGACAGATGGCAAACCTACTTTACTGTGTATTGTGTAGGTTTTATAATTTAGTATAATCCATTGCCACTACAGCGCCGTGCCGGTATAGTTATCGCCACAATTCCATGGTGACGTAGGACAATGATGATGCAGTAACCCACTGAACCTTCCGACTACGCCAATGTGCTACCCGGCCGAATTACACACTGTCGGCAAAGTGATACCTAGTTAATCGACCGCATATGATAGTTACGGTTAATGATACTAATCATGCCTATAAACATAACGAAAACCTTTCATGACGATTGCTTGATGACTGCAAGGGATGATGGCACTACCCTGCTGCTTCTGGCAAGTGGTGGTAGCCTAACCCTGCTGATGACGGTCCTGCTGATCATAATGATTATCCTCTTGCTGCTGATGATGATGATGATTCACCTTCGCATACGAGCACAAGTCCGAATCGCTGGCGCCCAGGACGGCATTAGCCTCGCTCTCCAGCTCCTCGTTCTGCTGCAGCACCTCCATCAGGGACAGCACGGCCTCCCCTTCATCCTCCTCTTCTTCCTCCTCGTCTACCTCCACAGCGTCCACCGCCCTGGCAATCGTCACCTCACGCTTCCCCTCGTCACCTCTCTCGTCACCTCTCTCGTCACCCGTATCGTCGTCGAGGCCTCGCTTCTTGCCGCCAACACTTGCCGCCATTTCTTGTTATTGTACAGTGCGTCCGGGTCAAAGGGTGCCGCCCTATCGTCATCGCCCCCTTCTCTCTGCTACTGTACCCAGCAATGTCTCGGAGTAAAAAAGATTCATTCGTCATCGGTTCCCCGAAGAAATCCATGGATAGATGTGTTATTATTACAGCAGCTTGCAAACTCTAGATGCGGGATTTCTGCGACACAACACTAGCTCCTATCTTTAACACTGGGTCCTGTCTAACGCTGGATCCTATCTCTAACGCTGGCTCCTCTCTCTAACACTTGCTCCTGTCTCGAACACTGGCTCCTGTCTCTAACGCTGGATCCTAACTCTAACACTGGCTCCTGTCTTGAACACTGGCTCTTATCTGTAACACTGACTCCTGTCTCTAACACTGACTCCTGTCTCTAACGCTGGATCCTATCTCTAACACTGGCTCCTGTCTGTAACACTGGCTCCTGTCTATAGCACTGGATCCTATCTCTAATACTGACTCCTAACACTGGCTCCTGTCTCTAACACTGGATCCTATCTCTAACACTGGATCATATCTAACACTGGCTCCTATCTTTATCGCTGGCTCTTATCTCTAACAGACTCTTGTCTCTAACACTGACTCCTCTCTCTAACACTGGCTCCTGTCTCTAACGCTGGATCCTATCTCTAACACTGACTCCTGTCTATAACACTGGCTCTAATCTTTAATACTGACTCCTGTCTAACACTGGCGCCTGTCTCTTAACACTGCATCCTATCTCTAACACTGGCTCCTATCTCTAACGCTGGCTTCTATCTCCAACACTGGTTTCTGTTTCTAACCGTAGATGTGTTTTTATTATCATAACAGCAGAAAGTACTTAGCTTGCGGTGTTGGGCTAGGAGCGCGGTGAGCCGGAGGCTTTCGCGGTAAACATGGGGCGCAAGGCAGGGCTGTGCTCAAGATCTAATGCCAGTCCATCGTCGGGCACTGGGGAAATGTAGTCACTTAACCATCCATCCATCCATCTTCTTCCGCTTATCCGGTGTCGGGTCGCGGGGGCAGCAGTCTAAGCAGCAATGCCCAAACTTCCCTCACCCCAGACACTTCCTCCAGCTCTTCCGGGGGGACCCCGAGGCGTTCCCAGGCCA
>JAZEWT010000013.1:10851269-10867973 GCA_036362905.1 Mordacia mordax
TCAATGTCCCCAGCCTCCCTCGGAATCCGTGAGAAGCTCTTCCGGAGGTTGGAGTTGAAGACCTCTCTGACAGAGGGCTCGGCCAGACGTTCCCAACAAACTTAACGTAGAACCTATTACCTCGGCAGCAGCGTGTCTTTGGAGTGTGGGACGAAACGAGAGTACCTGCGGAGAAAAACCACGTACACGGGGAGAACGTGCGAAGTACACACAGGCAGCTAAACAATTAAGAATGACATCACTATCATAAACATCAACTTACATAACCATTAACATTATCCACATCATTACCACTACCAGCACAATCATGGATCAACATCACATTAATCGTCCACCTTGTCTTCCGGCAGACACAAATATCCCAGTGTTAGCGGGGCACGGTGACACTGTGTGGAGCGCTCTGATAATTTTGTATTTAAAAATTATACTGGATCATATTTTACATGTTTTTTCAAAGATGTGCATATAAAAACACAAAAATGTTATTGTTGCTGATTTTCCGCTCTAATGCCGTTGTTGACGTGCCATTCTCTCCGCAGCTCTGTGTAGCGCTTTGTAACCCTCGGGTGAAGAGCGCTCTTTATATGCAATTATTATATGCGAAATGTATCTGTCATTGTATTGCGTTACTATTTGAAGCATTGCCACAGTGATGCCATCGCCTGTTTTAATTTCCCACTCAGTACGAACGGCAGTGCTCGTGATTGGCTGCACCCGCTGGTCCGGGTGCAGGGTCCGGGTGCAGGGTGACGCGGGAAAGCCTCCCCGCCTCCCGTACGCTCTGGGAATTCCAAACACGGGAACGATCCCGGCGCGTGGTCACTGCGCCGGGGCGCCCACGTGGTGGCGGTGCTGTGAAACGCACCGAGCATGGGTCGACTCCTCGGTTCCACTAAATATCGATTCCTCAATTTAAATAGTACGTGTATCGAATCGTGTTGTTAGAGGCGGTTTCCATTGGGATGACTGCATATACAGTACCTATTAATGTAGGTTTCACTGCATATACAGCAAATTATTATTGCTACTTCGTTGGCAGCAGTGTAAGAGCACAATAAAAGAACTCAAGATATTAATAAAACTGACTTAAAAGAAAATAGTACAGAAAAAACCGTGTAAGGGACTTCATATCCCAACAGTACAGACATGGAAACGTGTAAGGGACTGCATATACAGTACCTATGAATGTAGGTTTCACTGCATATACAACAAATTATTGCTGCTGCGTTGACAGCAGTGTAAGAGTACAATAAAAAAAACTAAAGATGTTAATAAAACTGCCTTAAAAGGAAATGGTACAGACAAAACGTGTAAGGGACTGCATATCCCAATAGTACAGACGTGGCAACACAAACCAGCCTGAATAACCCCAATGTAAGTTAAGTAAAAGCGGGTAAAAATTGTACACACAGGAGCAGCCCTTAAAAGCGATTCATACGAGTCGCTTAAACCTCTACACAGACACGCAACCGAATCGATTAGCGATTCGTGAGTGCGATATCGAATTGCACGTGGGTCGACTGAAGCCCTGATTCCTCTTCACTGTACTGTACCCATATAACAAGCGGACACTGACAGCGGTGGACGCAGCGACACGTGGACAGACGACCAGAAATCTTCACGAGCCCTAAAGTGAGGCGGGTTGAGATATCGTCGATGAGGTTGACACCAAGGACCACTTGTGTCTATCTTGTGGCGGATTACCCGGTTAGAACACAAGAAGAAGGAGGGTGCTTTGGAGAGAGACCCCTGACATCACGATGTCAGCCGCGCTGCGCGCCTCGCTCGTTCACCGGGACGGGCAGAAGAAGAGTTTCTCGGCCCCCGCGGGGAGCAACGTGCGAGACCTGGCCCAGGCCGTGGAAACGCTCAGGGAGGGGGTCTGCACGGCCCTGACCGAGTTGGTGGATCAGGAGAAGGTGGCTGGTGGAGCAGGTGGTGGTGATGCTGGAAGAGGAGATTCGGCTGGTAGGAGATAAACCAACGACGTGGACTGCCTGGGTTGGTTCGAACTGGCCACGTTGATTTTGCTTGGGCCTTGTGTCAGCAGGAGCTGTCCGGGGCAAAGCTGCGGAACATATTCCGAGGTCCCGGGTTCGAGTCTCGGCTCCGGTGCCTTTCTGTGTGGAGTTTGCATGCTCTCCCCATGTCCGCGTGGGTTTTCGCCGGGTACTCCGGTTTCCTCCCACAGTCCAAAAGCATGCTCCTGGATAGGTTGATTGGCTCGGAGACTAAAAATTGTCCCGCAATGCCCGGCGATGGACCGGCGTCCCGTCGTCGGGTGTATTCCTGCCTTACGCCCTGTGTTTCCGGGATAGGCTCCAGCTTCACCGTGACCCTATATAGGATTAAGCGGTTTCAGATAATGAGAACATATTCCGCGACAAATTAATTCAGCCCTGGCTTTTATGTGCAAAGTGAAGCAAGGGGACGTGGAAGACATTATTATGTCTTGTGTGTGTGTTTAAAATACCATCTGCATATTTATGTGGGGAGCGGTGGCTCTAGTTAGCGCGCTGGGCTACTCATCTGGCGGCCTCAGTTCGATTCCCGCTCATGGTCAATATCAATGACTTTTTTCTGAACCGGTCATTGGACGCCTCTAGGTCGACTGAGCCTTAAATGAGGCACTTGATCCTACAGTCTGTGAAGGTTGTACTGGGGTCTTTGTCTTTATACACTTTAATGTGCACCTAGCCTGGCACAAACGCCGTGGTAACATCATCGCCATCTAGTGGCTTTCATCCAGCAGTGGATAGATAATCGATGACGACATCCTTGTATGAATGTTAAATGACACACTTTCACTGTTTCCTAGGAGAAGAGGAGGCGGACGAGTGTGACGATGATGACGGTGGTGGTGGTGACAAATCTGCTGCACTCACTCAGGCTGAACCGCTTTGGTCTGCGTCTGGGTCCAAGTCGAGGCAAGCGGCGTGCGATGGAGGTGTGAAACGAGGTGCGAGGCAGCGAGAAGCTTCGGCGAAGTCTCCTGCTAAAAAGAAGAAAAACTAGGTCTACTCGTTTTTGTCTCGTCGTGAACTCTGCCTGCTCGACCTTGTGGTCACATGTTCGTGAAATACTCTTCTGTCAATCTAATTGCTGGATGAGGGAGGACCTGTGCATTCCCCATGGGTCATGGGGGTTATTTGACCGCGCTTCCCCACGCTTATTTTTGTGGGTTGGTGAAGGTGCTGGGGGTATGAAGGTGTGGTACGGATATTACTTGGCACTGACGTTAGCCGTTGCCAAAAAGTGAACTTGTGTCGCCAGGTTCAAAGCGCAGCGCGCAAACCACTGCGTCACCACTCCCCGAAGTATTGAGGAGCGGTGGTTGCAAATCATTGATTCTGCATTTGCAGCAATGCACATGTACAGCAAATGGTAACTCAACACGTCAATAACACTGCTGCTGAGGAAAATTATAACAGGTGACGTTTCAGGCAATGTCCCTTTTTTTAGAGCCGACAGCACATCGTAAGGTTAAGTGAATAGTAATGATCATAGCTCTGGCCACTAACAGCTGTGAGCAAGGCCTGTTGCCCGAAACATCACCTCTTTCCTGTATTCTGCTTTGTACATGTGTTTGTACTAAAATTGTGCGAGTTAGGATGCACTGGAGAAGCTGTGTCCTTTTTATAAATAAATCTACAGCTCTCGTGTCTGATAATTCGTGTTTGACAACACGGGATGTTTGCTAAGGCAGGGAAGAGGAAGGGTTGACGGGATTAAGACTGTGACCTAGAAAACTCGGTAATCTGTTCAGTCGTCATAGCGGGGTTTTTCCATTACTCTAGACCCTGCGATCCACCACCTTGAGCCCTTGGCCTTCTAATACAGATGAGAAAAATGGATGTCACTTTGTGATGATTGCTTCGAAAAGCTGCTCTCTCGGGACAGCCGCGTCGTCGTTCGCTTCCTCTCCTCACGACGTTTCGCCTCACGTTGGAGGCATCCTCAGGCGCAAGTATGTGTGTGTAGTGCCTGTTGCTCCTATATATTTGTGGGTACTCTGTATTTGTCGAGTTATCTTTTGTTGTATGGGGTCTACATCTGAATCACATTAACACTAATCTCCTTGTCCTATTCACACCCCGGAACTGCGATAACCCCCTCCTGCTTTGTCTGTGGCTAGTCCCCTAATTTGCATCTCATGAAAGAACCTCCCACACACCTTGTGATCCCCCTCAGATGTACACACCCCATGGCTCTATATCTGTGCATTACTGACTTCAATAACTGGCCTCCAGGTTTGGCTAAGCTTTATATTAATTTTTTGTTTGCGGTTCATTGTCTTGTCTTGTGAATCTCAATTGTTTCACGAATTAATCTTGGACCTTTATGGCGGATGGCTGCTAGTACTCGTATCTTATCAAAATCAATTGTATGTTGTTTATCTACACTGTGCTGCTGTTGCTGATTTATCCGTGTGCCGCAGACGTACTGCTGCCTCGTGTTCTCTTTTTCTTGTAGCTATTGTTCTTCCTGTTTGTCCAATGTATACTTCCTCAGAGTGGCTGCAAGGAATGAAATATACACCTGCCTGTAACGGTAGTCGGTCTTTTGGTGATTTGAGTACGTCTTGTATCTTCTGGTGGGTTGTGAAGACTGTTTTTATTTTATATTTTTCTAGGTATTTGCTAATTTTGTCTGTGGTGCCTTTCACATGGCAGGAAAGCACAGGTCTTGATATCGTCCTCATTTTCTTGCTGTTTCTGTCTACGTTCTCTCGTTATGGCACGTTGGATTTCTGTTTTTATGCATCCATTGCTAGCTAGTGCTTGTAGATGTCGTAGCTTGTCTCTTAGTAGTTGTTTGTCTGAAATTGTTTTTGACCGGTGGGCTAAGGTGTTCAGTATACCTGTCCGTATGTGTTGTCGTCCTGTATACAGTGTGGCTGAGCGTCCATCATTACACACCATTACAATGTGACTTTGTCTTTCATATAACTGCCTTTATACAAACATAAGTATGGGTCGTAACCTTATGGTGTAAGCGTTTGCGTTTTCCAATAAACCTCAGTGCTATATCACCTGGGGTCTGGAGCAGGTTTGGCAGAAAGTTTTAGATAACGATCCGAAGACCCTCTGACTAAAGGAGGCTAGCGTCAGGAAGGACATCCACTTGTTAAATTCCCCCCCCAACACCCCCACCAATTTGGGGGCAACCGGCCGATCTGGATCAACCTGGATGGTGGCCATTGAAGCCGGAAAGAGCGCAGCAGTTTGCTCGCATGACCACTTGGAAGTGATTCAGCAACAAACACGAAATCCATGGGACATATGAGTTGTGTTTATACCAGGGCACACACGTTTACCCATGCACACTGGTAATCATTGAAGGGCATAGTTCGCAGCTATCACAGTGCGTCGCGAGGGATTGGAGCATCGGAGAACCAATCCTAGACTTAAGCAGAGTATTAGTATTAATAATCCATAGACCATAAGCCGCACACAAATTATTTGGCTTATATAAAGGTACACTTGGGATGAGCATTTTTATCAATTTACATTTAACCACGCTTGCTTCATAACATTAGAGAGTTGATAGATATTTATTATTACAGCAGAAAATACCCAGTGAGCTTGCAAGCACTGAATGTGGGATTCTTGCAACAACACACGTTCGAAGTGAGTGTCTATACTCTACGTGTTAGTCTACGTGAGGCACACGTACAATGGTAACATTTGCGATAGTTACATAGACGCCGGGTGGACAGGACGGTGTACAGCAGCACACGGTACATTAGCATCATAATAGGGTTTGTTAACCATGGGTGGGGAAAACCTTTTCCGTACTTAAATGGGACCTGTCACTCATCTCTTGCAAACCATGCGTTAACACCCGACTTAAACGTTAAAATGCAAAAGATAATTACTGCCAGACATACATTTATGCCCGGTTTTCCCAGGTCAGCGACTCGGCATATATTTCCACATCACATCAAGTATTTCTCTCACTATGGTATGGGCTACTGGTGGCGTGGCACCTACAAAAGGTTCAGCAGTGACCCTGAAAATTACCGGGTAAATATTAGACCCTGATCAGGACTCAACTCCATCGCAGTGACTTATAATGGTTGAACGGGCATGTCGAATAAACTCAATGTTGCTGGCAGTTTAAACATGACCCTGTCTGATATCGGATCGGAATACTTAGATGCCTGCAGTGACGGATAAATATAATTTTTGGGCCATGG
Source organism: Mordacia mordax (assembly GCA_036362905.1). Classification (NCBI taxonomy): domain Eukaryota; kingdom Metazoa; phylum Chordata; class Hyperoartia; order Petromyzontiformes; family Petromyzontidae; genus Mordacia; species Mordacia mordax. The sequence goes on from JAZEWT010000013.1 coordinate 10,857,469, forward strand.
AAGATTGGTAGATCCCATACCACCGCGGGCTATAGGGTTGCAACATGTCCTGGTTTTTCGGGCTTGCAGCCCACCTGGGAAATCTATAACTGCATTCACAAGACATTACATGCCCTGTTTTTTTTTGTATTTTTCGTAATAACACAGCGCTCAATGCATTCACAAGTATTTCTCCCCTCTTCCAGTATGGGAGATACTGTGTTCGTCTCAGGGATATGTCCCGATTTTGAAACCTCCGGTGAAAATTCAAGCGAACAGAACGAAACGAAGACATGTGCCGCGTCTGGCCCGTGAGCCATAAGTACCCCACCCCTGATATCCTGGCGTGCATACTCAGATACACCACGTGGTTATGGATTTCACGAATAAGACATGTAACATTTAAATGTGCAGGACAAAACATACAAGCATGCGTGATTATGGTATTTGTTTAGTATATATATGGTAGGGGGCGACGCGGTGGCCCAGTGGTTAGCGCTGTCGCCTCACAGCAAGAAGGTCCCGGATTCGAATCTCTCGGCTCGGGTGCCTTTCTGTGTGGAGTTTGCATGCTCTCCCCGTGACCGCGTGGGTTTTCGCCTGGCACTCCGGTTTCCTCCCACAGTCCAAAAGCATGCTGCTATATCGGTTAATTGGCTCGCAGGCTAAATTGCCCCGCAGTGCCCGGCGATGGACTGGCGTCCCATCGTCGGTATATCCTTGCCTTGCGCCCTGTATCTGCCGGGATAGGCTCCGGCTCACCGTGACCCTGTATAGGACTAAGCGGTTTCAGACAATGAGATGAGGGAGATATGGTAGGTTGAGTAATAATGTTTACAGTCTATATATGTGGGTAAATTGATGAGTACATACGGTGCTTCGTCATTATATGCAGTTTTAGAATGTGAATTGAAGGGTTTCGTATCATAATTATCATCAGCAGTTTACCTATTAACTAGCCGATTCAATTACCTAACAATGTACAGGATGTCCCATATAAATGGCACTATAGCGCATACTTTACTGACTCCCAATGCTCACTATAGTTCCATTTGGTGAGTAGCGCAGCCGCCTCACAGCAAGAAGCGCTGGGTTCGAATCCCAGCTTGTGTGCCGCCTGTCTGGCGTTTGCTTGTTCTCGTGTCCGCGTGGTTTTCCATGGGCAATCCGTTTTTCTCCCTCAGTTCAAAAATATCAAGCCTTGGTTAATTGGCCTCGTGACTAAATTGGCTGGTGCCCTCTGATGGACCCGCGTCTCATCCCGGATATAGCCCAACTTATCCACAAACTTGCTTAGTACTTCCCGCTGGATAACTATAAAAAAATGGACTGACATTGGGCGCCCTGTTTTTTAAAGCAGAGGGGCAGCGTAACTCCTCTTGTGGCGGCGGGATTCACGTGACCCGATTGCTTTAAGGAACGTCACTGCCCAGTGAAAAATGAAACGTTGGGGCAACATTTGGTCAACATTGGCATGTTTGCTGGTTGTACTCATGAACCACTCATGAACCACCTCAAAGGTGTTTGCGAATAGACATTCAAAACATCAACATATTAACCGGCGCTTCCATTAATATAGCTGCGTGCGTCGACCACTGCAAAAAGACATTGAAAAACACAATTTACATGCTACTAATGTGTTGGCAGTGGTGCACCAGCACTATTAACTAAAATGAAGCTCGGAAGGAGGGAGGAGGAACGCTCGACACAGATGTCACAAAAGAACAGGTCTTAAGAGCAATTCTCAACACATTCGTCAATAACACCGTGGCCTTGAAAATAAAAATTTACAATAGATGACGTGATGTGCTATGATGAAGGGCCCATTAGCCGAACCGTTGCCTGTTATTTTCTTTTCCATTGAAGGCAACTGTTGTTGACGAATGTGTTGGGTTTGTTGTGTTCGATAATAGCGCCGTTCACATCGTTAGCGCGAGCGTTTCACAGAAGCTCGCAGGGAAACAGATTCATGGGTGAGCAAGCAGGCTGTTGTCTGCTCATGCAGGTGCCATTCGTTTCAATGTCACTCAGATTTTCCTCATTATCGGCGCGGCCAAAAGAGTGAAAGAATACACAGGGGCTATCAAACGTCTCGACCCATAGGGCAAATGGTTTTGAGCGGTAGGATGTCTATGAAGTGGTAACATCCGCGCCTCACAGAAAGAAAGTCCTGGCCGAGGCGGTTCGATTCCCGCCTCGCGCGCCTTTGTGTGCTCTCTCCTTCTGTTGTACGTGGGTTTCCTCCAGTGTCTCCAGTTTCATCCCACAGCTAAAAAAACACTCATTGATGAATTGACCGATATCATCATTATATATAGGAACAATGTCCAACCGCACTTCCCTTGCCCCTCCGTATTTCGTCCATAACCAGGTATGGATATCGACGCGGGGTCCCCAGAAGGTTGATCGTCACCTCTAGTGTTTGGGACTGGAAAGAGATGTTCTCTAACGGCGCATAGCCTTGAGGAGGTCTTAATATAGCTGGAGCTTGGGAGCGAATGTAATCACACGCTGTATCAGTGCGTTCCCGTGCCTGGCGTCATCACAGGGGCGGGTGGATTGTGACCTCTGTCGGCCACTAGCGGTATTAACCATGAGATAGGCAAATGCAAGGATTTTTGTCTGCGGTCCCTTGAGTTTCTTTACACCGCTCCTGTTCTCAGAGCGACGAGCTTCCTGGGAGGCGAATGCCAATTCAGAGACGGGAAAAATGCAGAACGATCTGGCTTACCCTGGCCCTGTGAGTGAATCCAATCAACCTCGAGGCGAAATATTTGCAATGTGAGCTTTTCCCGGTTTTTCTGCTGACCAACCGATACGGGGAAGTATGGTCAACAGCCATGTAAGGTATTCGTCTTGAACTGACAACACTGGTGGTGCCACGTTGAAACCTGGCAGTCCTTTTATAGTCAGCCAGTATCAGTACCCGGTTAATCCTATACAGGGTCGTGGGGAGCCGGATCCTATCACGACATACATAGAGCGCAAGGCAGGGCTATACCCAGGATTTGACGCCAGTACATCACATGGCACACTTTCCGGTTCAATTTACTCAGCAGGCCACTTAACCTAGGCAGCAGCGTGTTTTTGGACGATGGGAAGAAACTGGAGTATCCGGCGAAAACCCACGCGGACACAGGCAGAACGCCCAACACCATGCAGAAAGGCACTCTAGCCGGGAACCCAACACGGAGCCTTTTTACCTGCTTTTACTTAACTTACATTGGGCGATGTGTGTAATGGTTAACTTACATTGGGGGATGTGTGTAATGATTAAAATCTTTGAGCACAAAATTAAAGCATTTCCGATAAAGCTGGAGAGCTGAAATTTGCACGCAGGCATAACTCGGATCGCAGTGCAATCTAGTGGGAAAAAAAGTTTGAAGACAGGCGACAAGGCGATCCTGGGCCCGCTATAGAAACGATTCTTTCAAATTGCTATTCTTTTTTCAGTCTGATGGGGGCGATATTTTCCCGATGCCAAACGCACTGAGCTGGCTTGATTGACATTTTTATGTGGCAAAGACTTAAAAAAATTTAGAAAATAAAATAGGATAAAAATTAAAAATTTTAATGACTCGCTTTTACCACACTCAAAAGTAGAAATTATTATTTTTTACACAAAATCTATCGAGGGATACAGACTAAAAGCAGGTGGCCAAACACTGACCGTATAAGACTACAAACATCTTTTCCTTTAATGAAAACCTTTAAACCAAACTGATATTAAGTGATAACTGATAGTTGTTCCTTTTACAAAACATTAGAAAAATACGCATTTATGACAAAATGTTAATCTCACTGTATTATCAGTCAATCGTACGTCACTTAAGTGTTTGGCCACCCGCTTTTAGTCTATTCATAGATTGTGTTCAAAAATTTATTTTAGACTTTTGAAATGCGGTAAAAGCGGGTCATGTAAACATTAAAATGTTATCCTATGTTATTACTGTGAGGCAGCAGCAGCAGCCCTGCTCGCTTCTCCACCGCGTCGCCCTTCCATACCATCATTAATATTAACATCAGTCATCCGGTTACACCGCAGTCGCAACTGATAGCCATGCCTGTAGGCCAGTAATCTCCAACCAGTCGATCACGATCAGCTGGTCGATCTCAGAGTCTTGAACAGTCGATCTTAACTTAAAGAGAGTGGGAAAAGCCGAGATCATGTACGGTGGTTGTATATTAAACTGGTGGTTCTAGGTGCACAAATGCAAGCGTAAAAGGATTCACAGCGTGGAGCAAGCACAAGTGTCGTCACACTTTGAAGAGGTGAATGAAATGCATAGCGTGCATTTGTTTGGTGTTTTAGTAAAACAGAACGTGTATGGCTAGATCTTCTTGTTGCGTTTAGATTATAGAAGGGATCTTGTGTTTTAAAACATTTCAAGCAAAACATCTCTTTCCCTTTGCTTAATGAAACGCAAACGTTTAATTAATCTTTGCTCCTACGCTTGCTGGGACAGCAACTGCAATATCAATTATTCGCAGTAAAACGTGTGTGGGCTAGAATGGGAATGCTCTTGGGAAATCGGCCGAATGGTAAGAGTCGTAGATATCGTGAGTGCTACACGATTTTAAAAGCGATGGCGGTTCTTACTGAGCGATGTTCTGGATTATATACTGCCGGTCATGCGGGAGAGAGATCAGTTGAATACCCAATAAACAAAACTCCTTTAATCACTGTGAAACGCTGCAGCGAGCTGGAATATGCGCTGGATTGGCGAGGGTCGCGGGAGCGCTCAGCGGAACACGCGGTCTTATATGCGCGACACAACCTGATGTTGCCTCCAACGTGGGAGGCGAAATGTCGCGAAGGAGAGGAGAAACGCTCGTCGCGGATATGCCGAAAGAGTAGTCCTATTTACCCGCCGTCCACTTATCACAGCCTAGTCTCTGAGGCCCATCTGATCGGTGGGCCCCGGTGCAGTCGCACTGTTTGCACACTGGATCGCTACGCCGTTGATGCATGCTACAAAAGGAGACTCGTTAAACCGGGTTCTCATTAGCAGATGAAGCCGAACCCCGGTGTTTGCGCGGTGTTGCTCATCGGCCAAAGGCGGAAGATGTAATTTATTGCTAACGGCTCTGCGGAGAAGGCGTCCGACTTAGCGCGCGATATTTCAAGTCGCGGGCGATTTCACGGGGGGGCTATTGAGGAAGATTTCTCCTTCTCCCTTTTGCCCTCGTTAAAGTGGCACTGGTAAAAAGCCATGCGCCCGCTACCAACGGTCGACGGTCGAGGTTGTCGCAAAGTGTCTGCCTGCAAATTCAACTCGACGTCGTCATCTAAATTCTGCCGCCGGGTCGAAAGATCGAGCCTCGTCGCTGGGCGGCGGGTCGACGGTTGGCTGTTGTGTTAAAAATGTAAATTGGACTGCGTCACAGGAATTAGGAAATTAGACCTTTGGCTCAAGACGAGGAGAGTAGGTGAGACGGGGGAACACTCGTGACATCGCAGTGAGGCTGGGTCGTAGATACCAGTGAAAAACATGTGAAGGGAGAACCCTGCAAGTGTTCGCCAGTGCTACTGCTGGCGGAAAGGATTCCACGTTTGAGCGCTGTAGAGGATCTCTTTAGTTAATATTGTGGTCTACGCTTCCATGCTCGCCAGAAGATTTAGGAAGAGGTGAGGGTACCCACACATTACCCCCACCACATACGACCTACCGATTGTTTGATTGCCAAATTAAAGTGGTTTAATTATTTTATGGTGTCATTTCACTCCAATGTGGCGTCTGTGTCTGTATAACATCCACGATAGCAGCAAATACTTTCTCTAAAAAATACTTCGTAATTCAAAATCTACAGATAAATTGTTTTGGAAATTCATGTTCACAATTTTACCTGGGAAATCTTGCCCTTAAAGCATGTGGAAGAGATGGCATTAGCTTATTTTTGCCTGGAGTGAAATGACCTAATCTATACCCCCTCCCCTCGTACCCCTACTAAATGCGACATCTCATGCTGAGTGTTAGATGACAATTTCTACTTGGCCTTTCCCTGGTACAAGTAACACAGGAAAACACAGATGACACAGGGATTCTCGCTGATAATTGGGATGCGGAGCCAAGTCCGATAAGGAATGAAGGAGGTGGTGGGTGGGTAATTTTGGGGACGGAGCTCTGAGTCAGCACAGCTGAGATCCTAGATTTAAATCCATATGGATCGCCTTGAACCGGATTCCCAGGTGCAGTAGTTGATGGTTTCAGCATGGTCATCCAATGACTACACCTAAGCCCTATTACATTTGCGTAGGTTTTTCACTACACGTGGCAAGAAATGACAATCCTAATAATAAATAATATCGGTTTACTCCACATGCAAAGGACGCGCGCCGAGCATTAGGATGGGTAACCCGAGTGCAATGTCATCTTGCAAAGCCATGCCTGTAACAGGGTGGTGCACTCCTAGGTGAGAGGTCTGATTGAAAATTGCCGACTCTCCTGCATGCTGCCAATAGCATGCTTGGAATATAACATGGAAATGTAGGGCAAGTGTCATGGTCCATAACGATGTTATCTACTACTAAACGATTATTATTGGACAGCCTGGGTAGGGCAGTGGTGCAGTGATGATCGTCGCATCATAAACCCGGCGACCCGTATTGGATTCCCGACCACGGCTAACATATGCGGTGAATGACATCTGAACCGGTCCCATCGTTTCCTCTGCCTTTAACCCGCAACGCTGACCGGCAAGCGAAGTATGAAAGGTGCACACACCGACTGGTTCGGATATCACTTGCTACTGATGCTAGTCGTAGTTAGGACGCATGCTCCGGCTGTCTGAATAAAATTATTTAATATCCGTTGACACCTTTATGGACGCCTATTATTACTGGGGGTCCCAGAATAAACATTTGTGGCATTATTCTGAGAAGCCACGCGGGCTTTCAAACCCCACCGTGTGACGGAACCATTCCTTACAAAAGCACAGCGACGGAATTCCGATAAATCGATCAAACCGACCGCCTGCACGTGCATTTAAACACCCGGGAGATCGACGCCTCCTCCAAGCGCCGCCGGTACGAGTCGTGATGTCGGATGATGTTTTTGGTTCCTCCTGCACTCGTCGATCCCCATCTCATCGGGCTTATCCAAGTCGCTCCCCGAGACGCTCGGCGATCTTTACGAGCTCGTGCTCCATGGCCTTCAGCTCCAGTAGCTGTTTGCTCTGCGGAGAAGACAGTGAACAAGGTACTGTGATCGGACAAGCGCGGGTCACCTTGATCTGCCTGGCATTCGTTTACCGTCAACGACAAATGTCTACTGTAACTGCGGGGACCTTTTTGCATGTGTGGTTATTGCAATATGGACGCCTTGTAAAAGCTGTCTATTTAGTGTTTGAACGTTTTAATATTTGCTGTGGGCGGCGCGGTGGCCCAGTGGTTAGCGCTGTCGCCTCACAGCAAGAAGGTCCCGGGTTCGAATCTCTCGGCTCGGGTGCCTTTCTGTGTGGAGTTTGCATGCTCTCCCTGTGTCCGTGTGGGTTTTCGCCGGGCACTCCGGTTTCCTCCCACAGTCCAAAAAGCATGCTGCGGCATAGGTTGATTGCCTCGCAGGCTAAATTGCCCCGCAGTGCCCGGCGATTGACTGGCGTCCCATCGTCGGTATATCCTTGCCTTGCGCCCTGTGTCTGCCGGGATAGGCTCCGGCTTCACCGTCACCCTGTATAGGACTAAGTGGTTTCAGACAATGAGATGAGATATTTGCTGTGTGATTGCATACCAAAACTGTTATTTCGGGACAGCTGTGTCGAGCGCTCCTCTGTGCGTCGTGTCGTTTCGCCTCCCACATTGGAGGCACCTTCACGTTGGAGGTTTCCCACGTTGGAGGCTTGGGAGGCCAAACGCCATAAAGCATAGAGGTGGAACACTCGACACTATTCAAAAACTGCAGCTTTGGTAAGCATTTATCGTGCATCGAGCCGTGAAAGCTTACAACAGTACACCGGCTGTATTGTTGCCAGAAATGTTACTTTTTCTCTTTTCCATTAAGAGATAACTGTGTGAATGGAAAATTATTGACGGTGGTCGAGGCTAAGAACTTAGTGGCAGTCAGATGAGAAGCTGCGTAAAAGAAGCTGCATAACAGACGGAGGGTGGGGGGGGGTGCTCATCTGGCAGTTTGTCCCAGGCCTCCAAAGACATTACAACAGCCGTGGCTTAAATGGATTCTCGTGGAAAACAAGTCGCATAGGCTGGTGGAATCAATTGTAATTATGTTGTGTGTGTGTACACAGAGGCATGTCTGTTTACGCGCACACACCTATCTACGTGTGCACATCTCAATGCGTCCACACGAAACGGAGACATGAGATCAGCTAATGGGAAACTGCAAGGTGCACTGTAGCATCGCAGGGACATGTGGGATGGCAACTGATTGTGAAAGCCTCTATCCAGCAGTGGATTGATCATGACTGATGATGATATCTACAATTATTTAACTCACGTTCAGTGTGCCGTGATTGTGGCTCTGGGTGTCCTGAGCTCGCTTGTCACCTCTCCACTCTGCCCCACCTCCTTGTCCCAGCTGCTGCTCCTCTTCATCTTCCTCTGCTTCATCGCCGTCCTTCGCCACATCGTCCTCCATCTCCTTGTTCTCTGCGCTGTGCTCCGCTCCCCACGGCCGCCTGTCTGCGCGGACGCTCCGCCCCACCCAGCGGTGACTCCTGCCGACCCCGTCTTCAAACACCTCTTCCCCACCGTCCTGCTCTTCGTCGTCATCGTCACGATCCTCATGCACCTCGTCCTCTTGCTCCTGCGTATCGTCCTCCACCTCTTCGCGACTGTGCCGGCCGTCCACCTCTTTGTTTTGCTCTTCGTACTGAACCTCGTCGACGTCGTCATTGCCGGACTTCCTGCTGATGACAGTCCCCCCCTTCTCGAGGTACCTGCTGTAGTCGCCGCGATGCTGCCATTGCTGCTGCTGCTGTTGCTGCTTCTGTCCTAGGCGCTGCCGGATCTGGCCCAAGTACTCAAGCAACTCCTCGGCAATTTGGCGGTGGGCGTTGTGTTCCTCCCGCACCGAGTTTCTCTCAGCGTGAGGTCCGCGCTGGACTCTCTTGGCCCCATGACGCGCCGGTGTCTCCGAGACTTCCTCCTCGTCGGCCCCGTCGGTCCCCACAAGCCTCACCCCCTTCTCCTCCTCGTCGCCATCGTCCGAGTTGTCCTGGTGTGGAACCTGCTCCTCCATCTTGTCGCCGATCTTCGAATCGCGACCCCCCTGGTCGCGTTTTCCTTCCTCGTTGCTTTGTTGCGGGGCGAAAGGCATCTCCAGACCTTCGCCATGGCGAGGCTCCACGTGGCTGTGGCCCGTACTCGATTTGTCTCCTGCTCTTTCCCTGTGATCGCCACTCTCCCGTCTCTTCATGTAGAACTCCCGTGACCCCTCCACACCAGATTTGGTCTCATCCTCGCCCTCCTCTTCTTTATGAACATCATCATCATCCCCATCATTCCCCTTCTTCTTGGTGTCGTGGTACTTCTTATCCTTTTCCTCATGGAAGACTCGTTTCCCTTCGTCGTCCTCCTCCTCCTCCGCTTCGTTCTTTTTCTCCTCCTCCTTCACCTCCTCCCCTGTTTCGCTGAGCTTGTGGTTAGTGGCTGGGGGTGCAGGAGGGTCCACTACATGCTCCTTTGTGTTTCCCCTGCCTGCAATCTCCTCCAGCTGGGACAGCAGGTCGTGCTGGTGAATCATCGCCGAAATTCGATCGTCTGTCGGAAACGAAGAACATTGCTTACGTCACTGTGCTGAAATGGTGACAGACAGCCATCGTTGTGTCGCAACGCGTGAATTTCCCCGGGATGGATTCTTCTTGCTGACCTTCACGCACCGGCGATGATTGCACTTGCGTTGGTGGCCAGGTTGCCGTGGGGGAATCGTCACACGGACCGGTGGACCAAGGCTCGACTCACGTTCCATTGCAACAAAGGGCTTTATTGACCCGCGCTGAGCTCGATTCTCACTCGACGATTTCCTTTCTCTTAATTCCTCGACTGACTTCCCCTTATATACTCTCACACCCCACTCCCATTCCCGTCTGACATCACCAGTCACGCGATATCACCCCACTCCGCTAGCCAATCAGCATTTATCCACAGCTGCTTACATACTAACCCGGAGTAACCTGGCGAACGATCCTATCTGACCCCAGCATGTCAACATGTACTCAGCCTAACACGTCACGAGGCTTGGCACCACAGTTCCCCCCCTGGCGAGAAGTCCCAACAGGAACCGTTCGCCGTTATCATGACAAGGCTCGATCGCCGTGACATAGTCCCGGAGGTGGATCGGGGCACGTTTCGGCCACCTGATCGCCTAGGGGCCACCATCCACCTCCGGTGTCGCCGCGGTCCCTGCTTCTGTGGGGAAATGCCCCAAACCCCCATGGTCGTCTACTCGGGTGGAGTCCGTTGGAGTGGGCGCAGAAGCCGTTGGGTGCCGAGGTTCCACCGCCCGGCACCATACGCCCGCCAGCCTTTTCCTTTCATCAACACCATCTTGAGCGACAGCTGCTGTACC
>JAZEWT010000013.1:10888463-10933135 GCA_036362905.1 Mordacia mordax
TAACAGTGACCCCTATCCATTCCTCCCGCTGTTCAGGGATGTGCCGCTTTCGAGGTTAAGTGGCCTGCTGAGTAATTACACCAGGAGAGGTGCCCCGTGATGTGTTGGCATAGCATCCTGGGTATGGTCCTTCTTTGCGCCCATTGTCCCCAGAGTTGGGCTCCGGCCACTGTTCGATATGATTACCTACGCATGCGCAGCTCTAAAGAGCTTGATTTCTTCATCAGTTCCTTGTAACCCCAACCTTTTGTCCATTTGCCATGAGCTGATGATACTTTGACACGCTCGTCACATTCATCAGGGTGCCGGCAACAAAAATCCCATTGATCTGCCTACAATTGATTTCCCTACCTCATCCCCATTTTAAGCCCTACATATCGGCTGCCGAGGAAACAACAAGTTAGAGACCGTTTGCAGCTCGACGTTCCTTGATAAAAAAAAATATACCACTGGTTAGTGCCCCTTTTCTAGCACGCACATTGCCTGCACAGAAACACACTTTGCCCTACTCAATGTGCACTTTCTGAACACTGAAAAAGCCCAACTCATCGCTGAGCTGATCTCGGACAACAGTCTGGACCTACTCTGCCTAACAGAGACCTGGCATCATCAAGATGATTTTATCACATTGAATCAGACCCTACCGCGAGATTTTGCAGTCCAGAAACCCATCCCCCTGGTATACTGCTGAACTCTGAGATCTCAAGGCGAATGAATGCAGGGCCGAATGGATTTGGAGAAAATCTGGCCTCGCCGTTCACGGTCAAATCTTTGAGGAATAGCTCATCCACTACCGGAAGGAACTTGACTGTGCAAGTATCAGCCATCTTTCCAGCTTTCTGGCTGATACCTGCGACAAGCACAAAATTATTTTCTCGACCATTAATCAGCTCCTTCGTCCTACCAGTCACTCGCCTTCACCTCCCTTCACTAGTAAAGATCAGGCAGATCAGTTTATTCAGTTTATCTCAGAAAAAAAATGAAGCCCATCGTATCTCTATCCAGCCTCAATCACCAACCTCATCTCATTGTCTGAAACCGCTTAGTCCTAAACAGGATCACGGTGAAGCCGGAGCCTATCCCGGAAGACACAGGGCGAAAGGATATACCGACGATGGGACGCCAGTCCATCGCCGGGCACTGCGGGGCAATTTAGCCTGCGAGCCAATCAACCTATGTAGCAGCATGCTTTTTGGACTGTGGGAGGAAACTGGAGTGCCCGGCGAAAACACACGGAGAGCATGCAAACTCCACACAGAAAGGCACCCGAGCCGAGAGATTCGAACCCGGGACCTTCTTGCTGTGAGGCGACAGCGCTAACCACTGGGCCACCGCGCCGCCCAATCACCAACCAATACCTCAATAAATGTTCCTCCACATTGACCTCAAATTCCTGGAATTTTCTTAATTAACGGAATCCGAGGTCTCTTCTTTAGTTACTGCTCCCTGGATTATTTCTTATCCAAAATCATCTGGGCAAATTTCAAATTCCTTGCCACGTTCGTCACTAATCTGTTTAATCACTCACTTCGCTCTGGTATCGTTTCCCCCCTATTCAAATGTGCAGCAGTTACCCTCTACTTAAAAACCTGGCCTCGATTGCAACATCCCTAATCACTTTCGCCACATCTCAAATCTACCATTTATCTCTAAGGTCGTTGAATGTGCCGTGGCCGCACAAGTCCAGAAACAGGTTCTTAACAATGACTCCCTCTATCCCTTCCAATTTGAGTTCAGATTTGGCCATAGTACTGAAACTGCTCTGGTCACTGCTGATGAAGGCTTGCCAAGTATTCTTGTCCTCCTGGACCTGAGCGCTGCCTTTGATACTATTGACCACCCGATCTTACTTGAGTGATTGGAGGTTATAGGGGTCTCTGGCAGTGCCCTGCATTGGCTGAGCTCCTATCTGTTCAACCGGAAGCAGTTCGTCAGCCTCGGAGGACAAGACTCAGAGATCCAGCTTGTTTTGTCTGGAGTTCCTCAGTGTTCAGTTCTCAGCCCACTGCTCATCAACATCTACATACAACGTCTCGGCCATATCCTGCGCAGCCTCAATCTCAGCTACCATTGCTATGCCGATGACATTCAAATCTATATCCACGCAAAGCCGTCCATCAATGCAGCTGGTCTTTGTATGTCGTCCTCACTGTCAACTGTGAACGCCTGGCTTTATTCAAATTTCCTAAAACAAAATGGTAACAAAATAGAATTTTCGCTTGTCGGATCCCAGCCCCAGTTGTCCAAGGCTGAACCTATCCTCACTCACCTTCGAGACACACTTCAACAAAGTGACGAAGGCCAGGCTATATTTCTGAGTAACATCCTGTTACCTTTTGACCCTAACACACATTGTCCAAGGCTAAACCTTTTCAATTGATGCTTGACGACCAGACCATTGAAGTTGATAAAGGCAGTACGGTGTCTAGGTGTGACTCTTGATTCCCCACTCACATACGAGACACACATCAACAAGATGATGCAGGTATCTTATGTCCATATTAGAACTATAAACTGCGCAACATCCTGTCACCTGTTGATGCTGAGAAGCTAATACACATCTTCATCTCCTGACGAATCGATTACTGCAATGCACTGCTCAATGGGACACCTGCCTACCTGATTAATCGTCTCCAAGGTGTGCAGAATGCGGCGGCTAGAGTCATCACTCGCATACCCATCCACGATCACATATCCCCAGTATTTATGTCTCTCCACTGGTTACCTGTTAAATATAGGATTGAATTCAAGATCCTCCTCTCACCTGCAAGGCTCGCACTGGCGCTGCTTCGACATACATTTGTGACCAACTTCAGGCACCCTCAACACAACAACTTCGATCCTCCACTACGGGCTTGCTGCATGTGCCCAGGTCGCACCTCCATTCGATGGGTGACGGAGCCTTCTCGCACCCTGCTCCCAGACTCTGGAATGCCCTTCCATTGGAGATTCGATGAGCTAAGTCCTTGGGCATCTTCTCGTCTCAAGACTCACTTTTTCCATAAGGCTTTCAAGCCCTCCGGCTAGAACTGTTAATGCGGCTCAGTGTTGTAGTACCGGAATGATGGCTCTTTTCCGACCTGCGCCTGCTTTGGAACCTTTATTCCTTCTTTTTTTGTTGCAGATTGTTTAAAAATGTCCTTCTATAATTTATTGCTATTTGACTTTCAGTTGAACTGTCCTGATGTGGTTGACATGTGGGTCTCTGCACAGCTCGGATATGTAAAAAAAATACTCCCATAAAAAACGTTATTGCTGATGTGCCGTTCTCTCCGCAGTTGTGCGGCACATTGTGACACTCGGGTGATAAGAACTCTAGAAATGCAATTTTTATTATTATACGATAAATGTGACAAACCATTTCCCAATATATGTATTATAAACACTGATAATTTTGCATTTTAAAATTTGTTGAAAGTCAGATAATATTTTACATGTTGTTTTGCAATGACGTGTATATTAACAAACCCCCCCAAAATGTTATTGTTGCTGATTTTCCGTTGTAATGTCGTTCTTGTTGAGGTGTCGTTCTCTCCACAGCTCTATGCAACACTTTGTGACCCTAGGGTGAAATGCGCTCGACAAATGCAATTATTGCTATTAAATAAGATCGCCATATACGCATCCGGATTTAATAGACTTTCAGACACCCTATTCCCCTTAATTAGTTCTGTTGCCGCTCGTAGTCACTTACTGGTGGTCGGTGATGGCGGTCCTGTTGTGGAATACGTTCCCGATGGGGAAGCCTTCCCCACCGCCGGGGGGCACAGGGACGTGGTCGTCTCCCTTACACACTGCCAGCAGCACGCTCAACCCGAAGAGCCCCACCAACCCCATGGCGGGCATCGTCTAGCTCTTGTTACGATATAGTCAAGAAATCAACCCAAGCAGGGTTGAATTGGGTCCCTCTGGCTGCCGGTCGCCAGGTGCTTATCTGGGTCTTGACTCAGCATTCGCGCTGCCACCTGCGCCCTTTCCCAGGCACGTGGGGAGCTGTGCTGGCGGCTGTTACAACCAGCAACAGGCAGCTGAACAAAGCAAGAGTTCCCGTGGGTTACGGGAGACACACACACCGTGACAGGCTTTTAGGGGGTCGAGTGGCTCCGTGTCAAGTCGTTACGCACTGCTAAGATGCCGAGTTCCAAACTGGGTCCCAGCCACCAGTGATTAAACCAGGACCTCGAGTGCTGTGCGACGGTGGTATCTAACAGAAACGCAGCTCTCACACCATGTTCTGGCTTAATAATGACAACTTGGATAGTGCTACGTGTTGCTGGCCGTTGGGACATTTTGTGCCTTTGGTTTTCTGGTTGGGCATTTCTCTTCTCAAGCTTTCACAACAGTCTGTGCTGTCGTTTTTTTCTGGAGTCTAAATATACACCACCAGAAAGAATCCGACTGTTGCTGCTCGTGGACGTGTAGGTGCTTGTTTTTGTTACAGCTCAGGCGGACAAATTCATCAACAACGAACGCTTCTAGCTCAACCACTTCAAGTGAGCGCTAGAATTTCGTTTAATGAACACAGTGCAACGATACACGAGATATGCGTTTAGCATGATTGTGTGCTTCTTAAATACCTGCTTTATATTAGCAGTGTGTTGCGAAAGCACAAAACACCAGATGTTCAACACCTAACTCAACACGTGTTAAAGGGGCATTTACCGGCTCACAAATCTGACTCATATGTTAACATGCACGTGCGCAGGACACTGATGAGACTTCATGTGTATAGCCTAATACAGAGATTCTCAACATTTTGCACCTCAAGGCTTACATGGCCCACTCTGGTATGGTCTCAACTGGCCACTAAATGGTGGTCGTGGCCCACTGGTGGTTCCCAACCCACAAGTTGAGATTGGTGTAAAGGACATCGCAACCAACGACACAGCGGAATCCACGGACACACAGAGAAACACCAGTGGGGGACGAAGCAAAGAAGGAATGCAAATATTTGTTTAGAAGTTGTTGCTTTTATCCATCATCGTGGAATCTGCATCATCACATGTATACACCTAAGACATGCATCAACATTAATCCGTGGGGAAACTCACAGTTGCATCCAGCAGTTGAGAGGCTTCAATATGAACATGAAAAGGGAACATGGGCAGTGAAAAAAATATAACGCGAGCTGTATCATCGCACGCAACTCTCGCTGCTACGTTATCGAAACAGGGAGGGGAAAACGTTCATGTGTTAAATAAAAACAAATAATTGTTTGTGACAACGCAAGTTCGGCGATTTGGAGAGTTTGTTCGTAGCAGGGCTTGAAGTAACAACTAACGTATAGGTCGAAAGACCAGCTGCATAACCGTGACTTGGGAGTAAACCGTTACAATGGAGAGGTACGTATGTACAAAGAGTCTTGCAGCTCTATGGATGTCTTAGCTACAAATTGAGAAACACATCTGGAATGTTAGAACTTATGATATGGGTTCGCGATGACTATATTTACGTCGTATGATTCGCGGTCATACTACGCGCACAGGAGCAGGAAACAGTTTTCAGTAGGCAGTGTTTTACAATAGCGTTACCATCTCATCATTCTCTCCAGTGAATGCACATTGTATGCGACTTTACAAATAGCACGGAGAAAAACTCCAAATGTTTACTGCGGGCGAATAGAACGTCTGATTTTGAAAACAGCATCCACAATTCTACTGCAACAATGTGGTTTAGGGTTCATCCTGCAGACGGTCGATTCCACTACATTACTTGCACTAACACGCTTTTTAAGGAATTCACAGTTGATTTTAAACACTTCACTGCGTACGGTCATATTACCAATGGTTGCCAAAAAGTTTTTGTTTTCCGGCGTTAACTCGGTTTGATATCTTCTCCTGAATAAGTGTAGTAGAATGTAAGATGTGCCCTACCCCCATAGCAGCCTGTCGCACCCGTTATGCATCGTGTTTACCCATGCAAGGAATATACAGCCACAAGATCGGGTGCTCGATAATTGAATGCATGGTGGCACAGCATATGGTAGTGCACTTCAATCCATTATTTTACTGCACTTCTACAGTCCGGCGTATATGCTGCCCATCTTTGCCAATGGACACTGACCAACAGTGAAGTACGGTCAAACAGTCCATATGACTTTGATTCGGCAGTGGATCCACCACAGGGCTGTACATGCATATGGAAAACATCCACTCAGAATTAACAGGCAAAGATTGGATGTTAGTACACACAGTGACCTGCTTCTCTGGAGACTCCACCATAGCCCTGTGAGCAACCGTCATCACACCTACGAATACAAGAGCTGTAATTATCAACAACTCACTGGTCAGATGCTGCCAAGGGCTCATATTAAGTGGAGGGAATGAGGGTGTGAATATATTTATCCGTCACAACTAGCATTTTAAAAGTCTATGCCCTGGGTAAAAACTATTGGACATCTGTACGTGTATTGCCCTTTGTCAATACACTGCTGGATGAGGTTCTCGCCATACTGGGTGATTTGTGGCGGTTATATTTATTGTATGGTCAGCGTGGGTTGATCAAAGCAAGGGGGCAAAGATGTGGGAGAGTAAGCGTATGCCCGGTGGTGTCTCCAACGTAGGAAGTGAAGTGTTGCAAAGGAGAAAGAAGTACACTCGACGTGGCTATCCCCAAAGAATAGCTATGGACAGCAAGTCTCACCAGTATGTATAGGTACTGTACAATAATTTATTTTTCTGAACTGCCCTCCACTGTCCACGATGTGGCCCCGCTGCCGTGGTTTTCAAACTTTTTTCTTGCGACTAAGTTGAAAATAAGTATTCATGCCCACGACCCAACGAAGTATTTTGGCCAGAGCTTTCGTTAGTTAATCATAATACATTTAAATTTGAATCAGCACGGTAACCCAGTGCTTGACGTTTGGCCATCCAGCACTTTAGTCATGACCCTTATTTTGACAACTATTTTTCTACAGCACTTGTTTTTACCCAGGTGTCAACTCCTGTTTTGTCTACGATAGCCAGTGATAACAATGTGCATTGTGGCCGATTTATCCAAGCAGGGTGACAGTCCCTTATCCTGTACGACTCACAGTGTGCCAAGACTGTAATCCAGCAGTGGATTGACAGAGGAGAAGGCTGTGTGTGTGCAAAGAGGGCTGCAGAGCTCAAGCTAGCAATGAAAATGGTACTCACATTCGCAATGTAACATGGAAGCTTTTCACGGGTTGTGTGCCGAGAATTGCATGCAGGAACTGCTATTTCGGGTTGGTCGTGTCGAGTATTTCTCCTCCCACGTTGGGGGCATCGTCAGGCTAATGATGGAGGCAATTCTCAAATTCGCAATTGGCAGAGATAAAACATTCTGACACTAGCTCGAATAAAGATATGGAATGATCCAACGAGCTTCTCCAGAAAGCAGCAGGTGTGGTAAGTGCAACAACGTCTGCTACACTGTGAAATCCATGGTCCCGACTTTAGACACCCTTCCTTTTTCACACGAGAAGAATGGCACATCCCCAAGATGCCACGGGGCCCTCCTTGCAATCTGGAATGCTCAATGTTGTGCAGGGGGTTAAAGAATACATAAATGTGACAAGTTGAGAACTGATGACAGAAGGGCTCAATGTAACATGCTACCGTAGGCATAAATGTGAAATCCATTTCACAATTTAGCCCAACATTTTTTGCCATTCCGATTTATACGGAGAATCAGCCTATGGCACCGCTGGTCAAAATGTGTCTCGAATGTTATACATTGTTAAGATAATTTTAGTTTTATTAAAACATAGCTAAACCATACAAGTTAATACGCTACATGGAATAAATACTGCTATCACAAACCCCAAAAAGCTACATGTCTATCGGTAAGTCAGTAGTTATGTATGCAGTTATTACAGTTATTAATATATGTACATTTTAAATAGGTCGATATTAATTTCCTCTTGGGGAAAAAAAGCAAAATATATATATATATATCAGTGCATAACAATGTGCTGTTACTTGCTTCGAGTGTTACTTTGCTTAAATAGCCAAGCATATCACACCAGCCACCACGTCTTTAGGGAGCAAATTGGTAAAAACCTAAAAGTGTCTACTTTGGACGTTCCTAACATCTTATGCACATTTGATTACTGAAAATGTGCAGCAAACTCCACGTACGAAGGCCTCTTGCACGTATTTTCCACTGGGACAACTGAACCACACCAGCGTTAACCTAACATGGTTTTAGAGCGAGGTAATTTTTCAACCGTAGAAACCTGAGCCGTGCGGCTGACGTTGCATGCAACAAAATGCGTCAAGAAGCACGTAGTTAATGCTGTTTGCTGTGTAAGCCGCAGACTGTACCTGGCCTGACACAAGCGTGGTGGTGACGTCATCATCACTTCGTGTAAAACAGTGGTTATTGGTCTTGTTATTGTTGCTGAGCTGCGTTTCATTTCGGCCTTATTTTGTTTTTGCACTGGTACCATGAAAAACTTAATTTAGTTCCTATGCATACTGTAGTTGTATAAGGATGGAATGATAACGTTTATATATCCATAGTGAGCAATGCCACACAAAATGAATGCGTAATTTGTTATAATCCTGGCCGTGCTTGGCCCCGATTCAGATTCAGGACTCCTCGTAAGGCCAGAGTAGCACGGTTTGGTTTCAGATCTGACTCTGCATGATAAATAGCCAAAGGAAATCCACCCGCACGAAGAAAACCTAGTGCTGGCTTGCCCAGGCTATCTGAGTGGAAGAGAGGTGTGAGTAACAGCGATCCTGGATTGTGACTGTGACCATAATCTATTATCTCTAATTAAAAAATACTTTTTTGGGCAGTACACAAAATGCCACTGTTCTTGTCATTCAAACAGTTCAGCAATTTGCTGCTTGCTTTTTTTAGTTTTGCTGCCCATGAGGACCAGCGTGTTTAGCAAAAGTAACAGCGCCACACACATGCGTTTTTCGCTACGGCATTACAGTTGGGGCGTTTTGCTCCCCCAGACTGGCTCGCACCCCGAAGATGTACGTACAAGACAGCTGCTTGCTTAGTGGAGGTGGGATAGAAAGACCGCGGTGGTGGTCACACGGAAAAAGCTCCGGTTCAAACAATATAAACATGCCACGCCATTGCACATTAACTGACAAACGCTAAACTACGCACGCTTTATTCGCTACCACTCACAAACAGTGGACACCTAAACGGGGGGCCACGCGCACCATCCGGTCAGCGAGCTGCGGTCCAGCGTTTGTTCCTCTTCATCGTTATACTCCTCCTCTCACTCCCTCCCATCCCCAATCCCAGACCCAGTTTGTATTTTTGCTTTTTAAGTCGGACAAAGCACTGTGGGAAGGAAGGGGGGAAGCAAAGAAAAGTTAGAGCAATGCATACATGTGACGGGCGTGTAAGACCGCTGCATTTCAGTGAGGCTCAACAGGACGTGGTCAGCTGGCAGCCTCTCCCTCTGCACTTCCTACCTTTACTTAGCCATGCCCAGTCAACCCACTATCACTACCCTAGGGAGTTGCCTCTTTCTACAACTGGCCTTGCCTACTGTTCAGAGGCCCTGCACGCTACCCAGGTAGCCCCGCCCACTACTAAGATAGCTCCGCCGTCGAACCGTATCAAGAATCAATTGAGAGCAGAACATTTTTATGAATGGGACCATATCCTATTTTTTGTAAATGCTTTGGGGACAGTAGATTCTCTCTGAAACCACTGAAATTATCCAGTACCTCATCGAACCAGGACAATTTGTAGCTGCTTTATGCGTGTGACCACAAAAATAATACCTCAAATGAGGATAACAACCCCCAGCTGATTGTTATGAATAATTCGGAAAGTAAGTGTTCATGATTTAATTACTTCACAAGTGCCATCATAGCTATGTTAACAAGATAATACCATTATTTTTAATGTGCATAATCTATGCTCGAATTGTATAAACATTTCAAGCTTTAATAGTAATAATAATAATAATTGCATTTCCAGAGCGCTTTTCACCCGAGGGTCACAAAGCGCTGGACAGCACTGCAGAGAGAATGGCACGTCAACAAGATAAGAACGTCAAATCAGCAACAATAATGTTTTCTTGTATTTTTTTTACAAATCCGGGCTGTGGAGAGAACGGCATGTCAACATCAGGACAGTTCAACTGAAAGTCAAAAAGTAGCAATAAATCACAGGAGATAAAATAAGCGATAAAAATAGTGCTAACAGACACTATGTTTGGCAAACTAGTCAGTACAATCAAACACTAGCTACTTTCTAATAGCACAGTAAGCCTACAAAAATGCAGTGTGCTTAACAAAAACGTGTCTCCACCGCCATTTCTACCCTAGCCAAACAACCAAAAACATGGCTCCGTACCGAGGTCCGTTACCAGTAAGTCACTGCAGATTGGCTGCTTTACTCTTGCGAGGACTCAGGAGGGCAGATGTGTAGCTCAGGTGGGAAGTTTGGGGTGGATTAGTTTGGGGTGGATTTGGATAGAGTCGTTAGGGTCGTGTAGGTGTCACGTAGGACTTGGGTAGGCTCAGGTAAGGTTGGGTAGGATTCACGAGAACGACAGTGCCAGGCAAGGTTACGGCAAGTGGGGTCTGTAGGGAGTGACGCTCACAGTTCACAAACACGTACACAGTCTTGAAGCGAACGTAGTCTTCACCTAAGGCTGCCAGGGCAACATTTAACCAAAATAAACTGGCGTGGTCATCCATCAGTCCAGACGCATTAGCGAGTCACATGGCACGTTGGAGGAAGGTTGCTGGTGGGTGCAACAACAGTTGCCGAACCGTATTGCATCGAGTTGTGTTTGTTATCTACCAGCATCATCACTCCTACACCTCCTTCTTCAGGTTATTCTTCATCCAGGAGATGAAGAGAGTGAGACAGGTTCTTATGAAATGACCAGAAGGGGAACAGGCTGAATACTAAAAGCAGGGAAGTAAGGCAGGGCTCTCCTCCCCCAATAACCAAGCTTAAACACTACATGGCGTAACGTGCGTATTAGGGACACACGCGTATGGCGGCATATAAAAAACAGCGCTTTCGCCACTGTTGCCACCGCCCCACGCAGCGCTCTAAGTAAGGCACAAGTCACACAGTTTGAGCAATGCTTGGGAGAAGCGGTGGGGAAGTTAAGTGGTCACACTGAGAACAAACCTTTGAGTAAAGAAACTAAAATAAAACAAAAATAAAAGTCCTTTCATGTGAGAGCTATGTCGCAAACACACACATCACATGCACGCGTCAACAAATGGACAAAGGTGACAGCGGAAACGTAAGAGTATGAAGGCGAGCGTTTTAGTTGAAAGAGAGATGGGCTTTTAGTCGGTTTTCAAGAAAACATTGGGCTGTGTAAACAGTACTTCCATGAATTTGTAACGGTCTCAGATGCAAAATCATAAGTAATGGAACCTGAGTAAAAAAAAATTTCTATAATCAATGCCACCATCTGCCAGTAACTTAGTCAATCTTAACAATTCCCGACGGGGTCACGGAATACGGTAAAGAGCGCGGCACAGTGGTCTCGCCCCTGCCACCTCACTTCCCACTACCCATGAGCCTCACTGTTTATTTGGACATATTAGAGTGAGCTGAAGATACGTTTATTCGCTTTCAGTTAGTCATTCATTCATCAATACCTGCTTAATCCTATCCAGGGTTGTGGGGGGGCCGGCTAACAGAAGGCGCAAGGTGGGGTAATACCCAGGATGTGACACCAGTACATTGCAGGGCACACTTTTTGGGACAATTTACTCAGCAGGGTAATTAACCTAGGCAGCAGCATAGCTTTGGACGGTGGGGGGAAACTGGAATATCCAACGAAAACATGCAAATGCCACACAGAAAGGCACCAGAGCTGGTGATCAAGCTCCGGCTCTTCTTGCTGAGGTGGTAGTGCTTTTCACTGCACAGTCCACTACTAGTTAATAAGCAATAAATATGTTAATCCTCAAGACAGATGACATCTCCATGGAGATGGAGCAACGACATCAGCTTGTGTGCCGGTGCAGTATTGAACCATAAAGGATAGAAGTAGATTGGGGAGGCCTTCAACCAGCAGTGGATTGATCATGGCTAATATAACAGCAATGAGGGTTCGAGCGTTTGACATAACACATGGGGTGTCATGTTCCTATCACCAAACGACTCGCCAAGACGATGCTTCCAACGTGGGAGGCCAAACGTCACGATGTCAAGGAGAAAACGCTTGACACGACTCTTGAGAGCAGTTCCGACATATTGAGCTGTCCAGACCTACAACAATACATGCCTCCAGCTGCCCAATGGGCAATGTGACACGGGGCAAGACGGGGCTCGTATGGGATGGGGATGCGTGGAGGACATACGTTTTCATCGTAAAGCGTGGTGCAGGCAGAATGCCGTTTTATGGAGCGAGCCTCACCTTTGAGGATGTAGTCGGTAAGTAGTGTTGGGACCTTCTCGCTGTCGTCCTTCATTGCAATTAAAACTGGAATGGAAAAAGTGGAAGTGTTTGATGTGGGCATCAGATAATAACGAATGCCGTCCCCAACATACAGCTCTGCTTTACGGGGACAACAAACAAACCATTGGTCGACCTGACAATAACAAACCATACAGAAAGGTTCGCAAATGACATTTTAAATACCGTACGTGTGCATATAGAAGAATATATTGTCGCATCATTACAGGTGATCCTTAGTGTGAAAGTTTGCAGAATTTCACTACGCAACGATGCTGGATGACACATCTGACAATTAAATAGTTACATATTTTAATTAATTACTAATATATTATGGGTGGCACAGTGAGTAGTTCTGCCATCTAAGAGTAAGACAATCCTGGGTTCAATGCCTGGGTCGGGTGCCTTTCTGTGTCGATTTTGCACATTTTGCCCCATGTCTGCATGAGTTTTCACCAGGTGCCCTGTTTTCCTCCCAGAAACCAGAGACATGCTGCCTTTTACTCTCTAGCATAGTTGGCCTATTTAAATTGCCCACGGTGTCCTGTGACGCCTTTGCGTATCATCCTGGGTATAATAATTCTTTGCGCTCTGTGTTTTCTGGGATAGGCCCCGGCTCACCGTGACCCTGTACAGGATGAAGCAGAGACTGATCATGAATGAATTTGATAAACCCGTGGTGGGAGGTAGTCGTGGAGGACTCACTCTTGGTCAAGATCTGTAGGTCCTCCACAGATGGAGCTCCCATCTTTTTCTCGTAAGGGATGACCGTCGTCAGATACTTGGGGGAGGAGGGGAAAGGATGGAACAAAGCTAAACGACAGTACTGGTGAACATCATGGAGGGGCCACGTCAGGTTACAGATCCCAACGCTGAGCCAGCAACCTGGACTCTTACTCGTCTCTAAAACAAGGCTTTGCTCCATGCGTGACAGAGCATTCTGTTCCTCTGCACCAACACTGTGCAATTCTTTGCCGAAAGACATCAGACTTACATTATACTATCAGGATTTAAAAATGTCATAAGCCTAATTTTCTTTTATTTATTCATGGCATGAAAAAAATATATTGATTTTTTTCCACCCATTACTACTGCTTTCTCTTTGCAATATTATATTGTTCCATATTAAGCAGCACCTTGGGACATTCGTGTGTGTTTTTTAAGTGCAACAAAAGTAACACCATTATTACTTAAGTTGGCTAAATTCCAGCTTTGAAAAATCAAATATTGATGACCGATGATCAAATGATGTACAATATGCTCTAAAGTTGGATGCGTGGGAAAGATGACCACCCCTACGGTGGCCTAGAGGTCACTGAAAGGAACGATATTCACTGTGTGGGACATTCTCTAACATTGAGGGCTGTACTGCTCTGTGAGAGTTCTCAATTGATTCTTTGTCACATAGCACTAACACCATAATCGGTATAAAATGGCCAAAGTATTTTTTTATATAAATGCCAATATAGCGGGGCTGAACTTTACTAAACACAGTTGGTGTCACCGCTGTTCCCACTGGGACAATTGTGGCAGGGGACGGTAGTGAATGGTGGCGGTGCTTTAGTTGCAGGAGGCAGCAAAACCTCGGTTTATCAGCAGGTCAGGAGAAAAAAAATGATGTCATGGGCCTGTGCCCTCGTTCTGTGGCCCATTTGTGAGCAGCGAGGCGGGCGGTTGGAGGAGAAAACACCTTGCCGGTCTTCCGAGGCAAAACGAAACTTTTCACGGTGAGCAACGGCCCGTTTTGGGAGTTGTGTGGCCCACATAAAGTGAAGTGGATGTTTCACATTATGTGAAGCAGCAGGGTGGTAACATCCGCACCCTTCAGAAAGAATATCCTGCTCAAGGCAGTTCAGTTCCTGCCTCAAGGGCCGACAATATAATATATTGTATGCAGTGTCTGGCGTGTTGGCACCATTTAAACGTGTGGCTTGATTGACTGCCTTCTAAGCAGTTTCCTCGCACGTCTGTTCACTGTTCAAACGAATACCTTCGACACTGAAGGGATACTGTGCACGCTACAATAAGTAAACATATTTTATTTACGGGACGTTTAACCACGAAAGTGGTTGTCCTGCCTGCGACCCCTGCCCACGCACGCAGCCACGCCCAAACACACGCACCAAACCGTCAGGCGATTGTAAAATGGTGCTAACTTCAAGTTTCAAGTTCATTTAATCGAATTAGGTGATGATTCGAGAGGCCAGGATACAGTCTCCTTTGCAAAGACTGACCTAACTCCATAATAACAGAGGAAAACGAAAAAAAAGCAATAAAGCAAATTAAAATCAGACTTGCTTATGGTTTTCTATTGTATCCGATGATGACCATCTTAATTTATGAGTCTTCATGTGGCTGAAGAGGCCGATTATGGATGCACAACTGCAGTTGCAGACATCACATGTGAAGCCTTGACTGCAGGGGGCAGTTTTAGTCTTGCGTGCATGCCTCGTTTCCAGATGCTGCATCGGTTGGCTCTTCATGTTTGTATCCATCGCATGCATTGGTGTCGCCAGAGGTCGCTGCAGGAGGCCAGCTCTTCCACTTTTAAAGGATTAATGTTGCACCTCTTTAGGGTGGTATTGAGCTGGTCTTTGAACTGCTTCTTCTGGTCTTAAGCAGTATGTTGGCCTTGATGTAGTTGGCCGTAGGGAACATTCACGGGAGTCTATCACTGGACATGCGAAAAACATGCCCACCCGAGCCAACACAGTTGGTTATGTTTAAGAATAGACTTCACACTGCAGGTGGCGGTGCACTTCAGGATTTCGGTGTGAGGTATTCTGTCCTTCCATTTAATCTCCAGGAAAGTAGGCCTCTAGGGCTTTCAGGTGGTGGCTGTATATGGTCTACATCTCACAACTGTACAGCAGAGTGGAGATGCAGACTGCCAGGTACACAAGCACTTTGGTGTTCAGTCTTAGCCTACTGTTCTGGAAGACCTTTTTCCTAAGGTGACCAAATGAGGTAGTGGCTTGTTTCAAGTGGTTCTGAATATACTCATCCATGATACCTTCTTCATTGATGATACTGCTGAGGTATTTAAAGGTTCTGACATAAGCCAACTGTTGCCCTTGCACTGTGAAGGATGTTGGGTGAGGTGGACAACCTGTTGTAAGGGTTGTATGGCGGTCCTTTCCGCCCTGATTGGGACACCTGCTACTAATCCACTTACCTGTGCACGGGCACCCAATCAGGATAATCACAGGCCCTATATAAACCGACCCACCCCATAGGGGCGGTGCCGGAACTTCACCTCGCTCTGCGCTACCGCAAGCTAGTGCTACTGCTCGTCGGCTGTACCTCCCCGCACCCAGACCCCTTAATAAAGAGCACTGTTGTTTACTAAAGTTGCTGCTCGCCTCCTTCTGTCGTCACCGCACAACAGAATCCACTCCTTCGTCGCGCTGCCGACCCATACACCTGTGCTCTATTGACAGATATTCTTTGTTTTCTGGGTATTGACGGTGAGATCCATGTGTTTAAGTGGTTACAGTAGTAGAGATGGTGTTTTGCAGGGCCTCTGGAGTGTGAGCTACCAGGGCACAGTCATCTGCAAACTGTAACTCAACTACTTCTTCAGATGACAACTTGTGGCCTGCAGCCTTTTGATGTAAAAATGTTTGCCATACAACCTAAAGGCAATGAAGACTCCAGCCTGTTTCTAAATTTTGACATAGTAGCGTGGTGATGCAGACGAGGAAGATGTTGAAGAGAACTAGGGCATGCATGTAGCCCTGCCTGACTCCCGACTGGACGCAGAAAGGTTGAGAGCTCTGACCTCCCACTGTTACCCGTGCAATAATCCCTGCATGAAATTCTTTCAGCATGTTGAGAAACCTGGGTGGGCAGAAAAAAAATTACCAACACCTCTCACAGAAAGTCCCTGTTGACCTTATAAAATGCATTGGAGAGGTCAACAAAGGCAATGAATAGGTCTTGGTGCTGTTCTTGGCATTTTTATTGATGTTGACGGGTCTCAAAGATTGTGTCTACTGTTCCTGTCCTTGCAGAAACCAGACTGAAATTTTGGGATAATGTGTTCAGCCAAAGCACCTGTAAGCTTGTGGAGCATAACTTTAGCTAGGACCTTTCCAGCGATGGCCAACAAAGAGATTCCCCTACCGTTTGAGCAGATGGGTCGGTCTCCTTTATACTTATATATGGTGACTATATTGGCATCTTTCCACTATTGGGGAACCAATGTGTAGAAGTGGAGTGTTCCTCTGCTTATCAAGCAGAGGAAGCCTCCTTTCTTGAGAATCTCACCTGGTATGTTGTCAGGTCCAAGAGCTTTGTTATATTTAAGTGTTTTGCCAGCCAGAACAATTTGCAAGAACGTTGGTGGGAGGTCAAGGTTTTGAAGAATTGGTCATTCGGACAGCTCGTCCAGAATGGCTTGGTCCACTGAAGTAGGTTGGTGGAGCAATTGAGCAAGGAGCTCAGCTGAGCGTTCAATTACCAAGGCTTGGTCTTTGATGAGCTCAGTCCAATTTGCAGATCGTACATGTGCCAAGGTAGAATTTCTGGGACTGTAGATGGTCTTTATTTTATCATTAAAGTTG
Source organism: Mordacia mordax (assembly GCA_036362905.1). Classification (NCBI taxonomy): domain Eukaryota; kingdom Metazoa; phylum Chordata; class Hyperoartia; order Petromyzontiformes; family Petromyzontidae; genus Mordacia; species Mordacia mordax. The sequence goes on from JAZEWT010000013.1 coordinate 10,905,405, forward strand.
TGCATGTCATTCCTGTCAACATATGATTGGATTTCCTTGGCTTTTGAGATCCACCATTCATTCTCTAAGCTCTGCAAGGTGGCTTGGACATCTGAATAAAGGGTTTGCCACTGTCAATAAAGGATTCGGGATCATGGATTGTTGAGGGCACCTTGATATGCGTTGTGCATCTTATTCAGGAGGACGGAAATGTTCTCAGCGTTGTAGATCAAAACCAGTCCTGTTATTTCTTAATTTTGAAGCCAATGGGTTGGGCTGCAGCGTCGTAGAGGGAGCTACTCAGCAAAGCCCACTTTTCATCCATCCCACAGGCTGACTTGATGAGTAGTTTTGCATTCAATAGCTTATCAGCTATGGCACGGCAGAGGTTATTCCTTATTGCCTCCTATCTGAGTCTGACACAATGGAGGGATTTCCATTTTGGCCCACCTCTGAATTTTACAGGACGAACTTGCAGCCGAACTCTGTCCAGGATCATCGTGTGCAATGTCCAGCAGTCTGCTCCATGCATTGCCCGAGTGAGGAGCATATTCTTAAGATCGCCTGCCTCATGATGACAGTCAATAAGTTGCTCGAATAGTGTTTAGACCTGGGATGCTTCCAAGATGTTTTGCACTGGTTCTGTTGTTGGAATAGAGTGTTTGTGATTGTGAGACTGTGTTCTGTGAACAGGTTCAAGAGTCTTATGTCGTTGAAGTTAACATGTCCAATGCAAAGATCGCCAATCGCTCTACACTTAGGTCTGCTTATTCTTCCCAACCCTCTGTTGTGTTTTTCGGTGGTGATTCCAATATGCTGTTATCTAGTGGATGGAGGAAGATGCTGTGGTGGCCCTATGTGTTGCATGTGTCTAGTAGTGTGTTGAATGACGAATCCTGTCGTGGTCGCCATTATTGTTGTGTTTTTGGTGGTTGATCCAAATGTCATCTAGTGGAGGGAGGTGCTGTTGTGATGGCCCTATGTGTTGCGTGTATCTATTGGTGAAGGACGACTGCTGCCGTGATTGCCATTATTGTTGTATGTTTTGGTGATCTAAATGCGTTGTTGTATGGAGACCTACTGTGGTTAGTGAATCCCGATGTGGTCATCAATTTTGTAGTGTATATAGTGTGAATGTATTTCACAAAGGTATAGTTTGTGGGGATATATTGTATGTTGTGGGAAACTATAGTTGTATAAAGAAATAAGTTGTCTCGTTCTCTATGGCCTGGGATTAAACATATGGACACCACCAATTCACAATTGAGATTCAGTTGCCGCGATAGGCAAATAATGTCTTTATCGTAATGATGTAGGTTTTCACGGCTTGATGCATGATGACTGCTTCGAAAAGCTGCTGTCTCTGGACAGCCGCGTCGTTCGCTTCCTCTCCTCTCCTTGCGACATTTCACCTCACACATTGGAGGCATCCTCAGGTGGAGTGTGTGTAGTGCCTGTTGCTCCCATATGTATGTGGGTACTATGTATGTGTCGAGTCATCTTTTGTTGTGTGGGGTCTACATCTGAATCACATTAACACTAATCCCCTTGTCCTATTCACACCCGGAACTGCGATAAACCCCTCCTGCTTTGTCTGTGGCTAGTCCCCTAATTTGCATCTCATGAAAGAAGCTCCCACACACCTTGTGATCCCCCTCTGATGTCCACACCCCATAGCTCTATATCTGTGCATTACTGACTTCAATAACTGTCCTCCAGGTTTGGCTAAGTTTTATATGAATTTCTTGTTTGTGGTTCATTGCCTTTCTTGTCTTGTGAATCTCAATTGCTTTACGAAATAATCTTGGACCTTTATGGCGGATGGCTGCTAGTACTCGTATTTTATCATAATCGATTCTATGTTGTATATCTGTACTATGTGCTGCTGTTGCTGATTTATTCGTGTGCCACAAACGTACTGCTGCCTCGTGTTCTCTTTTTCTTGTGGCTATTGTTCTTCCTGTTTGTCCGATGTATACTTCCTCACAGTTGCTGCAAGGAATGCAATATACGCCTTCTGCCTGTAATGGTAGTCGGTCTTTAGGTGATTTGAGTACATCTTGTATCTTCTGGTGGGTTTTATATTTTTCTAGGAATTTACTAATGTTGTCTGTGGTGCCTTTCACATATGGCAGGAAAGCGTGGGTCTTGATATCTTCCTCCTTATTTTCTTGCCGTTTCTGTCTACGTTCTCTCATTATGGCACGTTGGATTTTTGTTTTTGTGTATCCATTGCTCGCTAGTGCTTGCTGTTGATGTTGTAGCTCGTCTCTTAGATGTTGTTTGTCTGAAATAGTTTTTGACCGGTTGGCTAAGGAGTGCAGTATCCCCCGTTGCTGTTTCGGGTGATGGTGAGACTCTGCGTGTAAATACCTGTCCATATGTATTGTCTTCCTGTATACAGTGTGGCTGAGCGTCCCCTCTGCGTTTCTCTTCATCAGTACGTCCAGGAACGGAATTTGGCCGTTTTCTTCTATTTCCATGGTGAACTTGATGTTCTGGTGTATGGTGTTTAAGTGACCAAGGAATACCTCTAGCTTCTATCTTCCGTGTGGCCATGGAGTGAACGGCATGCCAACAACGTCAGGACAGTTCAACCAAAAGTCAAATAGCAGCAATAAACTATAGAAAGACATAAAATACGTGATAATAATAAAAATATATAATTCTTCAACAAACAAGGAAGGAATAAATGTTCCCAAGCAGGCGCAGGTTGGAAGACAGCCATCATCCCGTCACGACAACAGTGAGCCACATCAACAGACCTAGCTTGAGGGCTTGAAAACCTTACAGTACAAATGAGTTTTGAGACGAGAGTCCAGGGATTCAACTGATCGAATCTCTCATGGAAGGGCATTCCAGAGACTGGGAGCAGCGTGTGAGGAGACTCAGTCACCCATCGAATGGAGGTGCGATCTAGGCACATGCAGCAAGCCCGAATTGGAGGATCAAAGTTGTCGTGTTTAAGAAAATTTTACAATCACTAGAATTAAAGGAAATAGAAATAAAACCAAGGTAACAATAATAAAGTGATGAAGGCTGCTTCAAATACAGTCAAAAAATGTGATTTATCTGTTGGTTGTCGGAGCAGCTGAAAGTTCCCCCGCATCCCCAGACATCCTGGTAATTATGTGATATCTGCAGTCCCTGCCCTGACTGGTCAGAATGTGCGTGACAGGGGCATGTTTGTACGTGTGTCTTTCGTCGACTCCGTCATCAGGAAGACAAAGGTGGCCGGGCGCTTGCTAACAGCACTTGGCTCTACAGTTCACTAGCCATACAGGCCCCCTTTGTGCTGTGTTTGTTCGCCGGTAGTTGGGGTGGGAGCTGGCCGGGGTGTGTGATCATTTGAATTTCTTTTTGGCCGGAACACCCTTCCTGGTGTTTGTTATTTGTGGAAATGGCAATCTGCCATCTGCCCTTTTTGTCTTTGCTCCGTGCATGGAGGATGGCTGGTTGAGCATCAGTACGATATATATGGAATAATATTGTAATACTAATAAACAAAGTGACCAAAAACACAACAACTCGCATTGAAGTCGCTGAGCAAAACTACATTGTCACTTCTTAGGATACAGTGGAGTACTTCATCAAGATAGAAACCGCCCTTCTCTTCACTATCAGATTATAAAGCCGGTGCCTAAAACGCTAATTAGGGTGACATACCGGCACTTTGCAAGGGGAATGCGGAGATATATTAATCTTTCATTAATGTCCACCGGCGATTTTGTAAGCATGGGTAGGAGGCTGTTCTTAATTGCAAAACCGACTCCATGCAGATGTTGCCCACCTTGGGGGGTATCCTTTCCAGAAGAAAATGGAGCCTTTACCCACTTCGGTGAGTGTGCCTTCTCTACGTATGCTGGTCTCACTGAGTGCTGCCACGTCCACACAGTTGCACTTCAACTCCTTGGCAACAAGTGCTGTTCTGCACTGGGGTCTATCGGTAGCGTGCCTAACATCTAAAAGCGTCCTAATGTTCCAAGTGGCAAGTCTCAGAGGGTGCTTCTTGTTCGTATTTTTCGACCGCAAAGTGGAATGACCTGACATGTGCGGTTATGTCCGGTACAGTTGCTGATTGGGCAATTTTTAGGCAACCTTGTCACGGCCATTCTCTAGCTGGGGTGAGCAATGCGGTCTCTGAACAGGGCTGCTCAGATGAACAGGTATCTGCATCTGCCACTCAATCCCACATGCTAACGACCGTTGCTCTGAGTCACTTGCATGCAGAGGTCTGACTTGAGGCTTCCAGCTCATTGAAACCTGCCCCTATTGTCAGACACCCCATCGCCACCAGACTTGATGAGGTTGGGGACTCATAGTTGTAGACGAGGATACCTGTGCGGTGATGTTTTTTTAAAGTGGCATTGAGGGTGCGCTCATTTCAGGACCACGATCTTGGATGTAGGGGATGGTTCCAGTGGCAAGGGAGACTCTACACAACTGGAAACGCCTCACCTCCGGGGGCTGCTGTAAAACCAGTTTGTCGGAGAACCTCCTTGAAGCGTGCCACCACAGCTTGCTTTTCTGTCAGGGTGAGCTCCCTTAGCCTTTGTCTTCCCAAACTCACACACAAGGCAGCAGGGAAATGGTTGAACAATACCAGGGCATCACACCTCTAAGGACCACTGCAATTCCGAGATCCCCTACCGATTAGCCGAGGGTTATGTATTACTGTGTGTGCTACAAGGAGGCCTAGCAGGAGACTTGGTGAAAGAGAGGCTTTGTCTTGGCAAGGGAAGGATTAGACAATGGGCTGCTTCATGGTTCACCACAAGGGGCTAGTCAGCAGCAGCAGGGTGTAAGCAAGAAGGTTGCACAGGTGGGAAGTAGGCATGCACCTTCCTCTAATTACTGCACTGCCACACTGGACGCATCACAACACCATGTGGGCGACAATCCACATGCATGTAAAAATCAGAGCACACACAACATGCGTCATAGGGTGAATCGTTGTAGATGGTAGTGGATGAGTGAGGTTGGGTGTGCGGTGGTGGAGAACAGTGTCTGGATGAGCAGTAGGTAGGTGGTGGTGGGTGAGTGGTGGTGGTAGCACGGTGTTTGGGTGAGCGATGGGTGAGCGGTGGGCGAGCGATGACTATGAGTGTATGGCTGTGGTCACCTGTTTCTCGCAGCCCACATTTCCGAACGTCTGTCTGATGCCGTTCTGGATGACGTTGGAGAGGTTCTCCATGCTGAAGCGCTGCAGTGACACAGAGAGCGATATGATCGAGGCTCGGGGATCCCACACATGGGAGCAGCTGGACTCATCGACAAATACTAAAAAGAGCTTCCACACTAGCTTTTACACTGTCTCAGATGACTTGCAAAGTCATCACAGGCATAACAAAAGTTATACTGGATGCAGTGTGCCGATTAACAACGGGGTTCCTCCACTTGGCTGAAAGTTGAAATTAAGACCTGAGTATAGAGCTGTAAGGTTTTTTTAATCGTGATTTTGTAAGTTTAATTAGGACCTTAACTAACTGATGATCCAAGTTATTTAGCCGTCAAAAAATTTACCATTAAATTAATTTTCGAAGCTCAATGGTTGTGTGTGCCAGTTTTACAGCCTAGGCAAACATTATTCGCGATTCTAATTAGTCTCCTAATTAAGTCAAACCTTAAGCTACTCTACCCGATAAGATCAGACGGGATCGAGGAGACCATTTGCGGAGCGTCGACGAGCGAACGCACCAGAACACGAATGTAATAATAGACATTGGTGTCTCCACTTTCTCCCCACTGCATGTCATCTTGCTGGCATCCTGTCACTTAAGCCACTCTGCCATTTTTGCCACCATGCCAGGCTGCAATCCTGCTACCCAATTACTCCACGACCCTGCTATATCTCTAGCTGGCTGCCCCACTGTCGTATATTATTGCTGCCACCACGCTAACTTGAAATTCCATCACCTCACCACCCCGCAATGCTGCCAATCCTGCCACCCAACTACATTACCATCCTCGCTCTCACGCCGAGCCCTGTCAAACTGCCAGGCCACCAAGCTAACACAACCGCCAGTAGCGCCAATAGCGGCACCGCGGTCATGACTGCACCACTCACCGCGCTGGGCATGCGGGTGCCGGCGCGTTCTGTCCGGCTGTCCCCAGCGACGCTTCGGCGCTTCTTGCGGCGGAGCGACTCGCGGTGCTCCTTCTGCTTGTTCTGCACGTCAATGAGCGCCGAGATGAAGCTGTTTTTCACCTCTTTTTCGAAGTCGAGCTCGTCGCGCCGTGCCAGCTGTGTCACCAGCTCCTCAGAGAAGCTGCGCGCCGCCGACTCCATCTCCTCAAGCAGCTCCGTGAGTCCCGCCATTGACATACGCTTCAGCCCTGCGGTGCAAGGGCACACAACCCCCAGCAACTTCACAGTTGCAACTGCTGCTCATGCCCGGCGATGGACTGGCGTCCCGTCGTCGGGTGTATTCCTGCCTTACGCCCTGTGTTTCCGGGATAGGCTCCGGCTCACCGTGACCCTATATAGGATTAAGCGGTTTCAGATAATGAGATGAGATGAGAGAACTGCTGCTCATAACAGTAAAATATAACACATGTAGTATAAGACAGTAGGGTGGTGCAGTGAGTGGCACTGCTGCTTCACAGCAAGAAAAACCGGGTTCGATTCACTGCTCATGTGCCTTATTGTGTGGCGTTTGAACATTCTCCCCATGTCTTGTGTGTATTTTTGCCAGGTACTCCAGATTTCTCCCACAGTCCAAAGACATCCAGCTGCTGCCTAGGTTACCTGGCCTGACTAAATTTCTCCCAATGTTTTGCCATCCTGGTCATAGCCCTACCTTGTGCCCTGAGTCTACTGGGATAGGCTCTAGCTCACTGCATTGGTGGCTGAGCCAATCAACTCGCTATACTTGTGAACCCATTTCAATCACAGGCGATTGAAACATGGAATCAAACCTATGTCCTCTCAGCAGTGGTGGCTTGGCACTCTCAGACCCGATATTAGCTCTTCTGATTCACCCAGTCAACTGCATAACACAATACAGATATATTATTATTATAATACATTAATAAACATGAACAATGTGTCAAGTGTGTCAATGGGAGAATTGTGCAATGTGTCGAGCAATTTAATGCGTAAATATACAATGCGTGTCAATACGTGCCACAATGCAATACAATGCAATAAGGCCCGTTATGCTAATCACTATGCCACCACCCCCCCACAACTACAACCACCCATCACCAATGGCACTGCGAAGCAGCCGGTAGGTCCATGCCAAACTGTCGCTCTTTAAACTGCGAAATTGACACAAATCGGCTAAGGCAAGGCTCATACACTTAAGCGATTTTAGAGACGAAAGCCAAGAGCGATCGATAGCTATCCAAATGATTAACGGCACAGACAAAACGGCAGTGTGGACTCTCCCCGAGAGAGAAGCCACGGAGTCGTCGCGCGACCTTTAAAAAAATCACTTTAATAACTTTAGCCCGATTGCGCTAACATCATTCAACTAGAGAATGAAGTCTGATGCACTACGGGTAGCTATACAACTCATCCAGGTGAAAGTATGGCCCAAGAAGCGGATTTCACAACGCAGCCTTTGAGATACTTTCAAGTGACGTCTGGGTTACACAGTAGAGGGCAGTGCTACCCCACTCGCCATGCTACACTGAGTTATTCTTGTCAAATGACATGTTCAATGCCGTGACAAGTCAAACTGATATTTTTAATTTTCAAACTGATATTTTGAAGTGCAACACCACATAACATGCGAATATTTCTGTGGATTTGTTGTTGACCTCATTCAAGGTCATCAATTCACTACAACTAGACAACCCGGATTAATCACAGGCGGTTGTCTGGATTCAAATCCCCTGTCTCAATAGAGCTCTCAACCCAAGCACTTGGCCACACCTCGGCATCCAGTGACATTGTCAAACAACATGGTAAGCAGCTAGTCTAGGTGCTTACAGCGTCTCTAGATAAAAGAGCATTCCCAGTGTTGACGAACCCCATCTCGCCAATCAGCATCTTCTCAAGAGCACACGAGGGAAAATAGTAAAACATTTATATCTGACAACGTTTTGCCAACGCTCTACTGAATGAATACCCCCTCATACCATGTCGATCGTGAGAGTTGCTTGACCATACTTCACCATGCTAGTCCATGTGCATTGCAGAAGGGGGTTCACCAAGGAACTATTCTGAAAATTACGCATCAGGGATTATTTGTGAAAGAGATTGTACTTAGGTCGCTAGTCGCTAAGCACAGAACCCACTAAACACATTTTATCCCGAAGCCAAAGTCAAAGACTCCTTATATAACACTGACCAGATTGTTGTGGTAGGTACTGTTAGTGAACACCTACCTCTGAAGGGTGGCACGGCACCCGAGAGGGTGAGTGGTCACCACCACACCAGGCTACCTCTCTTCCCTTTGTAGAGATATTTACAAAAGCACTAGGTCCCCATGTGAGCTTCAGTCAACATCGAGGAGGCCTAGGACCGTTTCAGACAACCATAATTGGTTTGGTAGCCGCGAGCAGGAATCAAACTCGGGTCGCAGAGTTCATTACCCAGTGCACTCACCGTCAAACTACAGCTCTCCACAAGCCATAAAACAACACACCACACTATCTACGAGCACTGTAGCTGGACCAGTCATACTCAACCCGACGATACCACCCTGCCCGTGCAATCTAATATCGATCAATAATGTGACATCTGCAGTTACGTTCATTGGAGCTGATCACAAAGAACTGTAGGATACCAAATTCAATTTCATTAGCGACGTGATCAAATTATTGGAACAGGGTAATATAATTTAAAAAATCTGGAGAGTTGGCCCAATGGATCTGAGGTCATGAGTGCTGAGCTGGCAATGCCGAACTGCTGGGTTTGATTCCAGACAGCCATCTGTGATTAAAACCGTTTTCTCAAACGGAGTCAATTTATGTGGTGTCTAATCACTCATGACTGCACATACAATTAAAAAAATCACACTCAACGTACTTCTGCCCTAAATTTGGTTAAGTTGCAGCTATGAGAATTCAAATACTGTGTGGGCCAGATCACTTGGTGAGATCTCAGAGGTAACTATGATACCTGCTGCTGTGCATCATTCTCCAACACAAAACGGTTACAATACTTTGCGAGAGCTCCAAATGCATTCTTCCTCCAGGGAAAGATGACAAATGGGATCAAGGTGGTGGGATCATGAACATTCACATAGGGGTGTTTTGTTGTTGTGCTAGTCTTTACCATCATACTGGAACTATTAATTCAATGCACTTGAAGGCCCCAGTTTAATAACATGCTGCTGGTTGGATTCAAACACAGGATCTCAGTGGTGCTAGCATCCCAAGCCACCTCTAAGAATTCAGCGTTCTATAGAGTAATCACAAAAATACAATTAAAACATGCACAAAGTTTGTGGCTGGTCAGGGACAAGACACGGCGACTGACTTATCCTGGTCATTATGGTGCGAGATTAAATGAGCATGCCGCTGTGCCGCCAGCCCTGAACTCAAAGCACATCAGCCCGACTGCTCACACATCATCATAAAAATCACCTTTTTCACATCGTGTTCCATGCGATGTGTCCCTCCCACTAATAGTATCAGTGCTTCACTATTTTTTGAAAAAAAAAACCTGTGAAAGTACTTAGCATTTCATAACGCTGAATTAAATGTATTTTTAACAGTTCGATGTAAAAAAAATGCTAATAGTAGCTCTTTCGGGATAGCCGTATCAAGAGCTGGAGGCATCAGCAAGCTTCCGGCAATGCGGGGGTGATAAGTTCTGAAGGAGCAGGTACGCTCAATACGGCTATTCCCAAACAGCAGCTCTGAAGAGCAATTATCTTTGATACCTTTTATATTTTTGCATCAGTCGGTTAGGATTTTCGTTAAGATTTTCACTTTGTAAACGGCACTGCGTGTGCGCATGGCTGCTTGTGCTAATAGGAAATGTGCAAACATGACCTTTAGCAGGAGGGAGGGATGGCTTGATCACCAAAGGTAGACTTACTCATTGCGATGAGTAATTCTGCCTATTTGCATTCCTGCATATTTACACACTTTGGCACCTTATGCCTGAACTACACCAGTATTCCCTCCTTTAACGAACGCTACTGATAAACACTGGTCTAGGAAGCATCTCTTTTGCTGGATTAAACTGTAATTTTATATTTTATTATGGTCAATCACAACCCTTGTCTGCTTAATTTACATTGCTATGCTTAAGAACTGGTGGACTATTTTACCTTTGTAAAATGCGTATTAGTAAAATATTTCTTGTGCAGTTATCATCACCATTATCAGTACGTGCTTAAAACTATTATCAGTACGTGCTTAAAACAAGGTGGGATTGCGGGGGCTGGAGCCAATCTCGAGAGACAAAGGGCACAAGGTAGGGCTATACCAAGGACGTTACACAAGTCCATCAAAAGGAAAAAGGTTAATGACTAAATCACACAATGCATTCAATCTCGGAACGAAGTAGGCTTGATCTTAGTGACTGGATGGGTATCATGCATAACAACCATGTGTGACATATGAAAGCAAAACCTAACTCTGCACTCAATTTCTATCCAATCACATCGAGACCCGAGGCTGTCACCAACAAAAATGCGTAATTAAATAACCGCTGTGATACGCAAGGGGAGAGGGATCCCTTCATTCAGTAGTGGATCAGATACACGGTGGTGCTGTGGTCATACCTGTGCATCACAGCAAGAGGCACCTGGGTTCAATTCCCAGGTTCAATGCAATTTCTGTATGGAGTATTTGCTGGGTTTTCTCCAGGCATTCTAGTTTCCACTCAAAGCTAAAATAAACCACTCAGTATTTAGCTGATAATATAACATATAGGCAAACCCTACCTCTGGTAAATTATATTGCCGATTTACTATGTGGCTGCCTTCTTGGCGATTTTAACATCCATGCTGACTCTAAAGAGCTCTCTTGCAAGGGATCTCATGGCCACTCTTAATCACTTGGCTTCACTCAACACGTGACATCTGCCACTCACAGATGCGGCCATACTCTCGACTTGGTTTGCTCATGGGGCATATCGGTAACCAACCTGTCCGTCACTGATGCTGATCTGTATGTTCACTTCGATGTAACCGCCTATTTCCACCACCAAGCGCCAAATCCAATTCCGAAACCTTAACGCCCTCACTCCAGATATATTCACTGCAGCAATCAACAATTCTTCACTCTCTGCCTCTGCTCACTCTGCCTCTAATGCAGGGCCGAATGGACTTGGAGAAAATACGGCCTCACCGTTCATGGTCAAATCTTTAAGGAACAGCTCATCCAGTACTGGAAGGAACTTGACTGTGCAAGTACCAACCATTTTTCAGGCATTCTGGCTGATACCTGTGACAAGCCTAAGATTATTTTCTCGACCATTTATCAGCTTCGTCGTCCAACCAGTCACTCACCCTCACCTCCCTTCACGAATAAAGATCAGGCGGATCAGCTGATTCAGTTTTTCTCAGGAAAAACAGTTTTTCTCAGGAAAAACTGAAGCCCAACGTATCTCACCCAGCCTCAACCACCAATACACCAAAAAATGTTCATCTACCTTGACCTCAAAACACCTGGAATTTTCCGAGTTAATAGAATCCGATGTCTCTTCTTTAGTTACCATATCTCGGCCCACAAACGGCTCACTGGACGCTTCCCCATCCAAAATCATCCAGGCAAATTTCAAATCCCTTGCCACGTTCGTCACTAATCTATTTTATAACTAACTTTGCTCTGGTATTGTTCCCCCACTATTCAAATGTGCCACTGTTATCCCTCTACTTAAAAAGCATGGCCTCGATTGCAACATCCCTAATAATTATCGCCCCATGTCAAATCTACCATTCCTCTCTAAGGTCCTTGAACTTGCCATAGCCACGCAACTCCAGCAATACGTTCTCAACAATGACCTCCTCGATCCCTTCCAATCTGGGTCAAGATTCGGCCATAGTACTGAAACTGCGCTGGTAAAAGTAGTTGATTACCTACTTGTCACTGTTGATGAAAGCTTGCCAAGTATTCTTGTCCTCCAGGACCTGAGCACTGCCTTTGATACCGTTGACCACCCAATCTTATTTGAGTAACTGGAGGGTATTAGGGGTCTCTGGCTGTGCCCTGCATTGGCTGAGCTTCTACCTCTCTGACCGGAAGAATTTCGTCAGCCTCGGAGGACAAAACTCAGAGATCCATCCTGTTTTGTCTGGAATTCCTAAGGGTTCAGTTCTCGGGCCACTCATTTTCAGCATCTACATATAACCACTTGGCCATATCCTGCGCAGCCTCAATCTCAGCTACCATTGCTATGCCAATGACACCCAAATATATATCCACGCAAAGCCATCCATCAATGCGTCTAGGTCTTTGCATGTCGCCCTCACTTTCAACTGTGAAGGCCTGGCCCAATTCAAATTTCCTGAAACTACATGGCGACAAAACAGAAGTTTTGCTTATCAGAAGTCCGCACTAATTGTCCAAGGCTAAACCTATCTAATTGATGCTTGACGATCGAACTATTTAAGTTGCTAAGGCAGTCCAGAATCTAGGTGTGACTCTTTATTCCTCTCAATTAGCTTCGAGACAGACATCAACAAGGTGATGAAGTTAGCCTATTTCTATCGCAGAAATATAGCCAGACTGTGCAATATCCTGTCACGCTCTGATGCTGAGATGCTACTACTCATCTTCATCTCTTCACGAATTGTTTACTAAAATCCACCACTCTCTGGCACACCTGCCGACCTGATCAATAGTCTCCAACGTGTGCAAAATGCAGCTGCTAGAGTCCTCACTTGCACACACATCCACAATCACATATCCCCCCTGTACTGATGTCTCGCCACTGGTTACCGGTAAAATAGAGGATTGAATTCAAGATGTTCCTTAAATTCAACCCTCCTCAACACAACTTCGATCCTCCTATACGGGCTTGCTGCATGTGCCAGATCGTACCTCCATTCGACGGGTGAAAGAGCCTTTTCACGTGCTGCTCCGAGACTCTTGAATGCCCTTCCATTAGAGATTCGATCAGCTGAGTCTCTGGGCATCATCAAATCTCATCTCAAGACTCACTTGTTTCGTAAAGCTTTGAAGACCTTTATCTAGAACTGTTTCAAAAAGTGGCTCAATGTTGTTGTGCTTGGATGATGGCTCTCCACCGACCTGCGCCTGCTCGGGAACTTTTATATCTTCCTTGTTCATTAAAGATTTGTTTTAATCGCTTATTTTATATCTTATAATTTAATACTACTATTTGACCTTCAGTTGAACTGTCTTGATGTTGTGGTTGACATGCCTTTCTCTCCACAGCTCGGATTTGTTACAAACCCCCCCCCCAAAAAAAAGTTATTGTTTCAGTTTTGCCATTCTTTTGTCGTTGTTGTTCGCGTGCCGTTCTCTCTGCAGCTCTGTGCAGCACTTTGTGACCCTCGGTTGAAAAGCACTCTAGAAATGCAATAATTATTATTCTCCGTCCCTTGCCTCTCTGAAATTCCTTGCACCTCTAATTCATTTCCCTTGGTCTCCCACAGCAAAGGGTACCGTGTGTGATAAGCGGTAATTATTATCAAGACGCTTCCGTAAATGCTTGTGTATATCCTGAGGTGAAATCCGGTGGTGTCCACAGTGCTATCTGAATAAGTGTAGGATCAGCACGAGACTGGCATGACGAGCGCCGTCTCAATGCCGATTTACCCGAGAAGATTGCGTGCCCCATGCATCTCTCGCACCGCAGCTCTGTGCCCCGAAGCAGAACCTCTCCACTGTTTTTCACTGCATAGCCACAGTACCCTTGCGTAGCAAAGCTCAGGAGGAGACAGACATTAAAGATTTATCGGGCCGCGCCTTCGGCATGGATTATTTAGAGGACAGTACTCCTCCGCAGCGCTGGGTTATGGGCTGCATCAAGCAGCAGTAGCGTGAATGTACGCGCTATATGTACAGCCACTTACTGCTGGTTGAGTGTCTCAGCTGGCAGTGCGGGGTCATGGGTGGGTTTCGGATATGCTTCATGCTGGTCAGCGAGAAATCCAGATGTCAGCCCGGGAGTAGAGGATGGTACAATATAATGATGTAGGTTTTCACGGCTCGATGCATGATGATTGCTTCGAAACGCTGCTCTCTCGGAACAGCCGCGTCAATGGCTCTCTCTCCTCTCCTCGCCACGCCTGAGGATGTCTCTAACGTGAGGCGAAACGTCGTGAGGAGAGGAGAGAGCCATCGACGCGGCTGTCCCGAGAGAGCAGCTTTTCGAAGCAATCATTATGGTACAATATTCGAATTCTCTGCACAGACCTCTTGCTGCCCACAATGTACATGCACTGTGATGATCTGTGCACAGTGGTCACTTTATATATGGGGGACGGCAATACACCACGGGGTTGGGTTTGCACTGCAGCATTTGTTTTGGACGTGGTAGGCTAAGAAGTGGATATGTTGGGAGTTTAGTGGGTTGGTTGGCAGGTATGTTTGTAGGTGGGTACGTTGATAGATGAGCAAGTAAGTTAGTGGATGGACAGGTCGGTTGAAAGGTAGTTTGGTGGGATGGTATATATAATGGTGGTTGAACCGATTAGTAGGCATGAACGTGTGGTGGATATGTTGGTTGGTGAACAGATAGCTTGGTATATAGGTAACTAGGTAGGTAGGTTAGTGTTGGTAGGGCTGTTTCATCAAAATATGAGTTTGGACACATATCTGTGTGTGCGTGTTTTTTTGTGTCTGTTTGTGTGCAATTTAGGTGCTCGCTAATGGCACCTGACCCTTGTCTGTCAAGGTTCTAAGAGGGAACATTTGTCTTTGTTAGTTGGGTTAATTTCTTGGCCATGGCGTCAATCATTGCTATCAGAACTCATCCTGCATCTCCCATAGTTCGACTCAGAGTTTAAATGAGCACCTGGCACGGTGTGCAAGCATCAGTACTGGAGAGACAAAGGAAGACATGCGTGGTATTCACTAGCCAAAACATCCCTTTGTGCACCATGCACACATTAATCTGTACTCACTCACAGCACTCGGAGGTCCGGAAACGGTTATACGAGGAATCCTTGTCTCGTTTACGCAGAACGCAATGACGATTCTGCGATACGTGGCCATGCTGCAGTTTCCAGCAATTGTGTTGTTGTATTCCACTTAATACATAACAAAAAAAACTCTCATCCCACAGCTACTGTGTATCACTTGCATTGTCAAGAGACAAACACACTAACACATGATTCCAGTTGTCAAAAAAGAACACAGCTGGGGAAGTAACAGCGAAGTGCGCGTGCGTGTGCGCGAGGACATGGGTAAGCTATTAACACTTCCTGGACTGAGTGAGAGGCTATGTTGTAACTATCTGTAACGTGGCTAAAGATGGGGGCAGCTCAGCTCCCCAGCTGTAAAAGCGAATGGCTGTTTGGTCATCAGAGGAAAAACGGTCATTACAGCTGCTGATTTAATTGTGTGTGCGCCCACGCCTGTGCACGCAAACATCAGAGAGGCGTAAGTAAATAAATAACAATACACATAAACACCGCACTGAAACGAGATTTTGCTGGCTAGCCAGGGAAATGTCAAGACACGTCGTCAAGATGGGTGGTGAGAAAAAAAATAACGGGTGGGTGCATGAGAGAAAAGGCAATTTGCGCATGCATTATTCATAACCACAACCGCTCAATGTAATAATAATAGAATAAATTTACCATCTCCGCCAATTCTTAAAATAGCTCGCGCTCAGGCACGCACCCATAAACACCGCAATCCAACCAAAAACCCCGGCACAACCACATCAGCAAAACCACGTTGGAACAACCACGTCGGCATAGTCACGTTGGCCAACCACATCAACACAGCCACTCCAGCACAACCATGACGACCCAACCACGTCAGCACAACCGCCAGTGCCGTCCTAACGCATGGACACGCTGGGCAGTTGCCCGGGGGCCCCACGAGCATCGGGGGCTCCATGCTAATCTATGTATGGTGTGACTTGCTGTCAATAAATAAATAAATACCATATGTAGCGAGTGTCAACTGATGAGTTGCCCGGGGGCCTTATAATGCTGTTAAGATGGCCCTGACAACCACGTTGGCAGAACGTAGGTACAGCTACGTCGGCATGACTAGGCGTCACCCCTCTCCCCTACTAGCGCGGGCCCGTAAAGCGGCCGCTTCTCACATGGTCCGTGGAGCGACCGTCTCATTATAACGCGATGGTAAAGAGATTACGGCTGCTAGATGTTTCGACAAAAGCACAATCAAGATTGTAATGATGTAGGTTTTCACTGCTCGATGCATGATGATTGCTTCTAAAAGCTGCTCTCTCAGGACAGCCGCGTCGATGGCTTCCTCTCCGCTCCTCGCGACGTTTCGCCTCACACATTAGAGGCATCCTCAGGCGCAGTATGTGTGTGTAGTGCCTGTTGCTCCTTTATACTGGCATTATATAAAGCTCAGCCAATCCTGGAGGCCAGTTGTTGAAGTCAGTAATGCACAGATATAGAACTATTGGGTGTGCACATCAGAAGGGGATCGCTTAGGTATATGAGAAGTTTCTTTCAGGAGATGCAAATTAGGGGACTAGCCACAGACAAAGCAGGGAGGGGATTATCGCAGTTCAGGGGTGGGAATAAGATAAGGAAATAAATGTTAATGTCATTCATATGTAGACCTTAAACAACAAAAGATGACCCGACACATGCATAGTACCCACATATAAAGGAGCAACAGACACTACACACACATACTGCGCCTGAGGATGCCTCTAACGTGAGGCGAAACGTCGCGAGGAGAGGAAGCCATCGACGCGGCTGTCCCGAGAGAGCAGCTTTTCGAAGCAACTATCACAATCAAAAATTTTCAAACGGTAATGCACGCACACATAAACACGCAGCTTAATAAACAATAACTAAATGTAATGCGATTGCTTTCACAGAAGATAAACTCGCAAGATGTTCAATTTTACAACACATTACGCACAACGACACATGCCTGGTATCACCACACACATATAAACAAGTCAAAATTCCCCTATAGCTTTAACAGAATTTTAGGACAAGCAGTGTTAGTTAACACGTATACAGGCGAGCATGATACAGAAGTTGGTGAGGTGGCTACAACCATGCCTGGCCACCTTTGGCTTCCCAGTGCAATGTTAACTGCAGCAGGCAATAATTTGAGGCTAAGTCGACCAAGGGGAGTCCATGGACCCGTTCAGATAATTATCACTGGTGTTAGCCATGAGCGGTAATCGAACTCTGGTTGCTGGGTTAGCATTGCAGCGTACAAACCACTATACTATGGCTACCCATGCACACATACACACAAAAAACTAAATCAGATGTCTCCTCCACTCAGGCAGACAACATGCAGGGCATAGCTTGTACCATTACGGGCTGCTGCTACTGCAGATGCGGCTGTTGTAATGAGTGTGACGACAGCCCTCGTATTCCATGCAAGTGTGCAGACATGCCATTACCCAACGCCTTAAATGCAAATTAATGAACGCACAATAGATAGCATGAACGGGGGCAGGCACCGGAGATTATTCCACCCTCGCAATCAGCGGTGACGGGGGATGCACAGACACATCTTCATTATCCAAGCCGACAAGACTTGTTTCAGGTCGGCAGAATGGTCCAGCATGCACAGTGGCACAAAGAAGCCACGTGGTGAAACTCAAGAGCACAGGGCTGAGGAGCCTTGACCTCACCCAGCTTTAGTGTGATTTCCAATGTTCTGATGTAGGTTTTCATTACTCGATTTACGAGAATTGCTCTCAGGAGCTGCTCTTCATCAGCTCGATGATGCCTCCAACGTGGGAGGTGAAATATCTCCAGAGGGCAGGAACGCTCGACATTGCTATCTGGAAAGGACAGCTCTCAAGAGCAACTCTGAAAGCAGTCTCCTGCTAAAACGGGCATCATCGGTGATGCTTATCTCCTGGTTATAGTCTCTGTAAGGCCAGTGACAGAAAATTATTTTTACAATGGCACATCCAGGGAGAATCTAGCCACAGGATAATAAATGTTGACTTGCCCAGAGTGGTATGAGTTTTATTCATCCTCAATGGATGATTGGTTGTGGTAACCCTTAATCAGGGCCAGATAGGTTAGTCAAATAGTATTGGCAAACCAAAGAAATTGAACACACACCTTGGTGTTACACAATGATACAAAAAAAGTAACCAGGGCTCGCCTTATACTAAGGCTACACTTGAAAACTACGGTTTTATGTTGAAACTATTCCCCTCTAGTGCAGCTAACATGCTCACAGTGGTGGATACATATACTGCTTGCTTGCCATTTTAAAGTGGTAGGCTACGTGTGGGGATGGGCCATGAACCCAAAGGGTCCCCACTCCTGTCTTACTGGATCAACGTGGCACTGAGCCAGGCGTGAAAAAGGACAAAAACAAAAGTGAAACGCTGTTCACCACAGGATGTGGTGACAGCTCCCACATGCAGGTGACAGGGAGGCGGTTATTGATTGGTGCAAATAGTAGACGTGCGGCGGTTAATGGGACATGGATGGAATACGGACGTGGCAAAGGGTTCGGTGACATTACCTGGTGGCACAGCTGCGGTTCAATAAGTGTAAGGGCACATGGACAGGACAGGGGAGAGAAGACGGGTATATTAAACAAACAACAGCAATGCAGCATCGTCACCAGACATGATCGGTAAAGAGGAGCACATCGACCACGGAGATACGGTGAGGAGACCGGCTTGCACGCAGGTGGATGGCTACAACATGGAAGCGTGAGAGAGGGTGACTGCTTTGTGGGGGCAGACACCCAGCAGTAGTGTGATGATTATGACTGATGATGATAACGATCATGGAACAGCTGCTAACGACAAAATGACGGAACTAAATAGTGATTCACAAGGTGGCTGGGATGACGGCACGGCGTGCCGTGTGAATGCAGGAATGTATTATCACTTGGCCATGTTCTCCCAATGGTCGAAAATAAGCACACAACCAGGCGAGGAGATTGCTATGATTGGCCTCGCAATCCTGTCTTTGTATGCATATCCCACCTGCTTGACGCTCAGTACGTCCACTTGGAGGTGATGATGCGGGGGGCTTTTGTCAGTCACTGCAGCAATGACGATGGTGATGACAGTGATCATAATGATGATAATGATGTGGTGCTCATGATGAAATAGAGCTTATGGTGATGAAGATGATGATGGTGACAATGACATCACTGACGATAACGGGAATGATGGAGTCGTTCGGCACGATGCAATGAATGACACTGAAAGAGCCAAGCAGCAGAGCTGAACAAGGAGAGTGTGGGTGACCACCATGCGTCTACGCTGGCGTGGGAAATACGCACGGTCCTGGCAGGAGTTGTTGGTGCTCGATCGCTTGAGGGCATTGATCTCCTGCGAGAGCAAAGACAGGCGGTCGGACTGCGTGGGCGTCTCCTCTTCCTCGCCATCTGGGGACTCCTGCATCATCATCATCTCCTCGATCTCCTCGATGACCTGTGGCCGCGGGACACACGCGTCACCACCAGACGCAATACGCCCCCCCTCCCCTCCGTCATTGTTACGTGGACCTCGCGGTGGAGGAAGTTGCACCTTACCATGGCCAAATGGTGACTTTTCAAATACAGGGCCAACGATATCCTGTATAGCCTTAACAGATTGTAGGGTCATGTCCTGTTAGCAGCAACACAATAGAACACACGCCTTGGCAATACGTCACTGCAACAGAGGCCCATGCAGTGACAGAAGTGATTGAGTGTGATTCGATGAGGAACATGGCATTGCAATGTTTAAAATATTGACCTCTAGTACCCGATTAAATCGGCTGAGATGCTTGCAATGAACTGCCTTCAGAAGTCACTTTGTGAATTCTGTGGCGCAGGAGTGGAAGAACCCTGTCCTTACCTAGAGCCGAATAGGAATTTCAAACACCGCAGGTAGGTTAACACACATTGGCATTACGCGGTGACTACTTACCAAAGTAGTTCTTTCGGGATAGCCGTGTCAAGCGCTCCAGCTCTCTCTGCCTTCACGTTGGTGGCATTTTCAGGTGATCTGAGATTGGGTGAACGATCAATGTGCTGTGTTATGTATGTGTCCTAATGTCAGAGGTGGTTCACTATCTAGCCTGCATTTCGATAGTCCTTTATCATGCTTTCTAGCCTCCTTTGCCCCACCAGTGTCTCTTAGGGTTAATTGTCTTTCTCACCCCCCCCTGTGATAGACAGCTCAATTCTTGTCAAATGTCATGATGGAGAGAGGAAAAACGCTCGACCCGGCTATCCTGAAAGAAAAGTTTTGGTAAGCAATCATCCGCATCGAGCCGCAAAAACCTACATCAGTACATTATCCAAAAATAATGCTTAAAATAGCGTGAAAAATCACGCCTGCGCATCGACCAATTGCAAAGGGGCCTGTGCAGTAGCAGACGTGACTGACCCTGACAGAGAACTTATAAACACAGCAATATTGCCAGATGAAAACAATCATTCCCATCTATATTCGATCAGTGCAGTAAAGACGCTCGCACTATTGTTCCAAAGCAGGAGGTCTCACATGACCCCAGGTTAGTCATACAAAATGAAGTCACAGGTGGCATCTGGTCCGTGGGTAGTAGGTTCCCTACCCCCCATGGTAATTTAACCATCCTGACTGCCTCTCCTCAGTAAATTACAAATGGAACATGCAGAGAGAGGAGAGGAGAGGTCGAGCGAACTGTTTCTACGTTTAATAGCTAACACATTTGTTGACTACTTAAAAGTACAAAGGCACAAAAATCTGCCTCCCGAGGGTTGGTGCATAATGTACGAGGGTATCATTGTTTGCGTGTACATTTGCCAGTGAATGTATTAGATGCATATATGTACAAATTAGTACGTTTTCGCATGTGAGAGCGTATGCGAACATGCGTTCGTGTATTTTTTTGCATATGGTGTTTGTGGGCAGTAGCAGCGTAGTGGCTAGCGCACTGCATTACGAAAACAGTCCCCTGAGTTATATTCCAGACCATGAATAACAGTGATGGTGATTATCTGAACCCTAACCATGGGTCTCTCCGAGGTTGACTCAGCCAAAAATGATTACCTGGCGTGCTGTGTTAAAATTTGCAATGGATGTGGTGCTGGCGACCAACAACTCCCTTACGTGCAATGCTGGCTCGCAAACAGCACTTGCCCCATCAACAGCCTACTAAAAACCATAGAGGGATCTTTATCTTTGTATGTGAGCGCTTGTGTATGTGTCTATATATAAGAATAATACAGTCTGATGATTGATTCACAAAGCTGCAAAAACTCTTCGGACGCTTCAGGCGCCTGAAGATGCCTCCAACGTATGAGGCAAAATGTTGTGAAGGAGAGAGGAGGAGCGATCGACGTCACTATCCCGAAAGAGCAGATTTTGGAAGCAATCATCATGCATTGAGCCGTGAAAACCTACAACATAACAATAATACAATTTGTAACTTACACAATTTTGACGCCTGATCATGGATTGACCATGATGTCATCATCAGGGATGCTTGGTAGATTTGCAGATCAAAAGAACGTCAGTTTTACGACTTCTTTTGAGTATATTGAAGCACCCTTAATCATTCTATTATAGTTACCTTGGTTTTAGTTATATATTTTTTTCATTCTAGTCATTCTCAACGTGTTCTTAATCATTAAATTTTAAGCTTAAATCATTGGGGCCTTCTGTACCGAGAGAGACTGAAGCCTCGACACACCTCGCGATAAACCAGTTGGCTGCTTCCCACAATACAATCTTTTCTCGACCATTAATTGGGTCCCTCGTCCAACCAGTCATTCGCCCACACCTCCCTTCACTTATAAAGGGTGGATCAGTTGATTGAGTTTCTCTCAGAAAAAAACTGAAGCCCACCGTCTACTCAGCCTCAACCACCAACAAATATCTCAATGTTCCTCCACCTTCCTTGACCTCAAAAATCCTGGAATTTCCGAATTAACGGAATCTGAGGTCTCTTCTTTAGTTACCAGATCTCGGCCCACAAACTGCTCCCTGGATCCCTTCCCATCTAAAATCATCTAGGCAAATTTCAAATCCCTTACCATATTCGTCACTAATCTCTGTAATAACTCAATTCGCTCTGGTATCGTTTCCTCACTATTCAAATTTGTCGTAGTTACCCCCCTGCTTTAAAAGAACCTCAATTGCAACGTCTCTGATAATTATCGCCCCATCTCAAATCTACTACTCCTCTCCAAGGGCCTTGAATGTGCTGTAGCCGCATACTCCAGAAACACGTTCTTAACAATGACCACCTGAATTCCTTCCAATCTGGGTTCAGATTCAACCATAGTACTGAAACTGCTCTGGTAAAAGTAGTTGATGACCGACTCGTCGCTGCTGATGAAGGATTGCCAAGTATTCTTGTCTGCCTGGACCTGAGTACTGCCTTTGATACCGTTGACCACCTGATCTTACTTGAGCAACTGGAGGGTATAGGGGTTTCTGGCTGTGCCCTGCAATGGCTGAGCTCCTACCTCTCCGACTGGAAGCAGATCGTCAGCCTCAGAGGACAAAACTCAGAGATCCAATTTGTTTTGTCTGGAATTTCTCAGGGCTCAGTTCGTGGCCCACTCCTCTTCAGCATCTACCTACAACAACTTGGCCATATCCTGCGCAGCCTCAATCTCAGCTATCATTGCTATGCCGATGACATCAAAATCTATATGCAAGCAAAGCCATTCATCAATGCACCTGGTGCTTGCATGTCATCCTCACTGTTAACTATGAAGACCTGACAATTCAAATTTCCAAAAGCTAAACGGCAACAAAATAGAAAGTTTTGCTTGTTTATGTTATCGGCCAATGAAATAATGCATGTTTATTAAGTTTTGGAAGGAAATCGGAGAACCCCGAGAAAATCCACGGAGAACAGGGGAAAACACACAAAATTCACACAGAAAGTCACTCAAGGTGGTAATCGATCTGCCATGGGCAGGACTTTCTTTTGTGAGACATAGATGGTGTACCACACTGTATGTGTGCATGTGCTTTAGCACGTATGAAACCGTGTGCATGTGGGACAGAGAGAGCCGTACACGATGTTGCCCACACCACCTCATTGTGCCTCTTTACTAGCCTTAACGGGCGCTTCCTAACAGGACTTGCCCCCGCAGTGCATTAAAGGATACGCGGGTGGATCACCCCGTGAATGTGTTCCACCTGCTCGGCAGTGAAGATGGGCTCGTCGTTGATGCACGACACGATGATGGAGTGCATGTCCAGCTGCTCTCGGAGATCCTCATCATCCGACAAGTCGAGTGTGATATCCTCGGGGTCCTGTCAATTGCACGCACCGCGGGTCAAACATCATCATCATCATCATCCGTAATCATCATTATCGCATGTTTCCCTTTCGTATTGACAAACGAATCGATATTCACACTCGTGATACACACATTCAGGACTTGCTTTCTCACTGCTTACAGGCCAATGGTTGACTGGACTGGCCATGTGACTAGTAGCCACAGCTACAGCAGGAGGCATATTGGATATGGTGTACCGGGCAGGGAAATCTTTACTGGCCAGTGACCCTAACACACCTGGCTGTAATGAAGCCCTCTATGCTATTAATAGTCCATATGATAATCAATCCTTGTTGATGATGTCTCCAATGTGGGAGGTCAAATGTCGCAAAGGACAGAGGAGGAACATTTGCCATGGTTATCTCGAAAGAACAATGCTTCAGGATAAGTCTCATACATAGAGGAGTGAAAAACTTAAATCGATAAATTTCTGTTACCATTTCAGATGCTAGTGATTTTACAACGAATTCACACCGCCTGTAGATTCTATATAAACCACAAATATGAAAGGGAATCAATTCATATGCTGCGAAAAAATGAATGCCACATGAATCAGAAGCATTCAATTGGATGGGATTATAGTAAAATGGAAAGGTACAAGGTTACTACAGAATCAAGTGGCAACCTACCTTTCACCATTTGCTTTAGATACAGTGGCTGATATAATTTTCAGATCTCTAACTCATATTTTCAACCTATTTAAGAATCCACAGTCCATATTGAATGGAAAACTAAATTTATTTGGCCTCTTCATAAAGGAGGGTCTATAGATGATCCAAATAATTGCAGGTCAATTTCGATACTATCTCCTGTGGTTAAAATCTCTGAAAACATTCTTGAAAGCGAGATTTCCAATTTTATTTCAGTTAATAAATTGCTTACATCTTAAACAATCAGGATTTCGGAAAAATACTCTACAAGCTCAACGGTATCAGACTCTATATATTTTAAAATCATTTTAGAAAAGAAACAATGCAGGGCCATTCTATTCCTTAACCTCTCCAAAGTCTTTGACACGGTAGATATTATTTTAAACATACTCTTAAGCTTCTGTGTCTCAAGACATGCCGTTGACTGGTTCATGAGTTACCGCTACGTATGCAGGCCGTTTCCGTTGATAACCTGATGTCCAACCACAAAGTTCACCTCTTGGTCGATCACTGTTTTCTTTGTTAAGCAATGACTTGGGCACCTCACTCAAACTCTGATATAAACATTTGTTTGCGGATGACACTGCATTGTTAGTGAATGGAAAATTTCCAGAAGATGTAATCGCAAGTTACAAGGTGACTTCAATAGCCTACAAAATTAGCTTTTCTCCCTTAAACTGGTCCTTAATGCCAATAAAAATAAATTCGCGTTTTTCTCATAAAAACAACATATCTGCTACAGTTATACACACTTAATTACCAACAGATTGAACACGTAGATAAACACAAATACCTTGGCTTCATAATTGATTCAAAATTTAAATTCTAACCCCACATTTATTTATTTGTTGCAAAAAAGATTAAAATAAAAATTGGCTCTCTTTATAGACATAAACAATGTTTCCCAACTATGTTCCACTTAGACTTGGTAAAGACAACAATTTTTCCAGTGCAATTAAGAGAACAGGTTTTTACCATTTCTGGCAATAATGCAGGTGTTTTTCCAGTGTTTGATTATTGCGATGTTATCTATTATTCAGCATTAAACACCCCATTAAATAAACTTAACCAACGATTTTATTTGGCTCTTAGATTTGCTTTGGATGCCCGTATAAAACCACCATTGTGTATTGTATATTGGTTGTAAATTATCTTAACTAAGTAATCGTAAAATAATTCATTGAGCCCTTTTCATATTTAAGGTCTTGCTTAACAAGTCAGCAAAATATTTGAAGGATTTGTTGACCATATAGATTAACAATGTAAGCCTTAGAAGCTCAAAGTACTTTCTGTTAAATGTTCCTAGGTTTACATCAAGATATAGGGGAAAAGCTTTTGTGGCGGTTGCCCCACGTTTTTGGAACAATATTGCCTATAGCTTGAAGCTATAGTAACTACCTTCGATGAGTAACGTTAGATCCCAATTAGACTTAGGATATCTGCCTAGCTATAATTTAAAATAGTGAATGGGGTTTGAAATGTTGCTAATGTTGCATTTGTTCCTTCTTAATGTGCAATATGCTAGCTATATTTTCTCCATCGCAATGTTTAACTGTGTTTTTATTTGTAATTAACAGAACAGGTTTTTTACCATTTCTGGCAATTATGCAGGTGTTAAGATCTTAAAACACCAAAATAGACACATTTCACAATGTGTCTAGTTTGCAAAAGCCAGAAATACTTGTGGCAAACTATGCAAACAGCCAGCATCATCTGGCTGACACTGACAATCAGGCTCAAAGGAAAGCCATGTCTGGTGTAGGCCGAACAGTTTGAAGGACAATGCATATGTTATCAAAGCTTTCTGTTTGCATAGTTTGCCACAAGTATATTGTTGGACCTCATGGACTTGGGGAGAAAAATGAGAGAGGAGAGAAATGGATAGAATGGTGTATTGAGAATGGTCGAGTTATTACAAACACACGGTTTGAGCACCATCTGAGAAGAAGATACGCTTGGAAAAGCCCTGGAGATAAATTTAACAATCAAATTGATTACATTACTATCAACAAAACATTCAGAAATGCAGTTCAACAATCAAAATCGTACCCAAGGGCTGATTGCGGAAGTGATCATGTACCTATAGTTTGCACCATCAAGGTAAGGCTCAAGAAGCTTGAGCAACCAAAAACTATAAAGAAGCTCGATTATAAAGTGCTAATGGAAAACGACTGGATTAGAGGAAGATACACAACTGAAGTTAAAGAACAATTTCAAAATACTGAAGAGGAATGAAATATGTCAAAATGAGAAATATTTAAAGAAACATTTGTTGGAACGGCCAAAGAGGTTATATCAATAAACGCACATCAAAGGAAACAGAAATGGATGACGGAGGAGATCCTGAAATTAATGGAGGGCAGAAGAAAGATTGTTACATTATACCAGTTTTCACACATGCATCAATGTGGGACATTATCACCAAATATGGAAAAGAAAATTGAAAAAACTAAAATGGGTTCTTTAGATGCATTTTGAAGGTATATTGCACAAGTCACACCTCAAATGAAGAAATTCTGTCAAGAATAGGATGTAGAATGAAGATGTTGAATGATATTAGAAGAAGACAGTTGAAGTTTCTGAGGGATATTATGAGGAAAGAGGAAATTGAAAATTTGGTTATAACTGGAAAAATTGAATGAAAGAGAGATCGTGTACGACAGAGATTGAATTTTGTGAAGTCACTCGAAATAGATGAACATTTCAGCATTGGACATTCTTAGACGTTCCAAGGACAGAGATTTGTGGAAGATCATTATCACCTACATGCTGTAGAATGATACCTGGAGAGAGAGACAAGGTTACTCAAAAATACACACCACAGCAGTACAATGTATCATCCGACGTTTTGCCCAATGGCTGTATTTTTCTGTAATCAAACTGGAAAGCCACTACAATAATGTGAGCGGTGGTGGAGCAGTTGCACAACAGAAAGCACAGTGTGCTGTGAGCCAAACGACCTCACTTTGATTTATGGGCATGGCTAACAGCAGTGGCCACAGTTTTGAAAGCAATCCTGGGCTTCCCACGCACTGACCCTAACCAACTCACACCGAGACAAGCATGGGGAAGTATGGTGAATTAAGCGCTCGACAAAGGGAGGTCATCACCCAGAGTGGAATGACAGAGATGATTATTTTAATCATTAACCTGAATTAGGATTCCACTACCCAGAAAGTCCTAGTACATGCCTGCACTGGCTAGTGATGCCGGTGAATTAGGACATCAGCAAGGAATGTCAGTGAAGAGTAAATTATCTCATTTAAAATGAGTTCAACGCACTCCAGTGAAGCTACTCGCATGTAAAGAAGTCATTGTGACATTAACAGCCTTATATGCACATCACTTTCACCCGGCCGATGAATTAGGTTTCATTCATACCTTTAACAATCGTATCATCTCCTATCCTCACCCACCAGATAGAGTTATACTCTTCAGTGTAATACTGCTAAGATTTTTAAATGTATAAATACATACACTGCCACTGCTATGTGAACAAAAAGATAGAGATTTGAAAAGCTGAGTCACGATAGCTTGCGTGCTGCGTTATGAGGCTGATTCCTTGAGTTCAAATCCTAGCCAGAACTATGATGAGTATAGAGTGATACTTGAACTGAATGATACCGTTTACAACGCACCACACAAATTCAATGCCTGATCTTGGACGAAACATGGATATAGAGGTGCCAGGAAATCACAAGAACAGGGGAGTGAGCCAGGGGGTTAGCTGGCCCCAACCTACGGGAAATCAGAGCACGCGAAGAAAACCCTCATAGAACAGGGGGAGAACACACAAACTCC
>JAZEWT010000013.1:10976498-10994003 GCA_036362905.1 Mordacia mordax
TTCATAGGTTTTTGTTTTTTTTAACTATAGTCCGGCCCTCCAACGGTCTGAGAGACCGAGAACTGGCCCCCTGTTTAAAAAGTTTGAGGACCCCTGGGTTAACTAGTCTACTGAGAAAATTGTCCCAAAAAGTGTGCCCTGCGATCTACTGGCATCACATGCTGGGTATAGTCCCGCCTTGCACCCTATGTTGCTGTGATAGGATCCTGCCCCTCACAACCCTGTACAGGATTACGTGGCTACTGGTACTGAACTGTTGGCTGCCCAGCTATGGAAGGCAATAATTGTTCCTAACGATTGACAGCCATAACGCATCCACTACTTAATGACGATCTCCCCAAGTCGTCACTATTTTTCATGACTCTGCAAATTCGGGATCACCCAAATAGTCGCTTCAATCAGTGAAATCTACAGATGATTATTAATCAAATGAATGATAACGAATATGCGTTGCCACATTTGAATTAATAATAATTGCATTTATGGAGCGCTTTCCGCCAGAGGGTCACAAAGCGCTGCACAGAGCTGCGGAAGAGAACGGAACGTCAACAACAAAGACATTAGAACGAAAAATCAGCAACAATTGATTTTTTTTGGATTTTTAAAATACACATCGTTGCAGAACATGTAAAATATGATCTGATTTTCAACTGTAATTTTTAAATGCAAAATTGTCAGCGTTAATAATACATATATTGGGAAATGGTTTAATGTAACATTTAACGTATAATAATAATTGCATTTCTAGAGCGCCTATCACCCGACGGTCACAAGCGCACACAGAGCTGTGGAGATAACAGCACAGAAACAACGAAACAATAACGGCAATCCAGCAAAAAACTTTTTTTTTCGATATTTTGTTACAAATCCGAGGCGTCTAGAGAACGGCATGTCATAACACATCAAGACAGCCCAACTGAAAATCAAATAGCAGCAAAAAATTATAAATGGACAAAAAAATAAGCGATTAAAAAAAAACAATTCTGCAACAAACAAGGAAGGAATAAATGTTCCCGAGCAAGCAGGCACAGGTCGGAGGCGAGGCATCATCCCAGGCATGACAACACTGAGCAGCATCAACAGTCCTAGCCGGAGCAAGGAATAAATGTTCCCGAACAGGCGCAGATCGGAAGAGAATCATCATGCTGGCACAACAACACGGAGCCGTTATCAACAATTGTAGCCGGAGAACAAGTGAGTCTTGAGACGAGATTTGAAGATGCCCAAGGACGCAGAAGATCGAAAATCCAATGGAAGGGCATTGCAGAGTCTGGGAGCAGCACGCCAGAAGCATGTCACCCATAGAATGGAGGTGCGACCTGGGCACATGCAGCAAGCCGGTGTTGAGGAGGGTGCCTGAAGTAGGTCACGGATGTATGTCGGAACAATGCTAGTAAAAGCCTTGTAGGTGAGAAGGAGGATTTCGAATTCAATTCTGTATTTAACAGGTAACCAGTGGAGAGACATCAGTACTGGGGATATGTGATCATGGATGGGCGTGAGAGTAAGGACACAGCAGCCGCATTCTGCACACGTTAGAGACGCTTGATCAGGTAGGCAGGGGTGCCAGGGAATAGTGCATTGCAGTATTTGATTCGTGAGGAGATGAAGATGTGTATTAGCTTCTGAGCATCAGCGGGTGACAGAATGATGTGCAGTCTGGCTATAATTTTGAGTTGGAAATAGGCTACCTTCGTCACTTTGTTGATGTGTTTCTCGAAAATTAGTGAGGAATCAAGAGTCACACCTAGATTCCAGACTGCCTTAGCAACCTCGATGGTCTGCCTGGTCATCAAGCATAAATTGGACAGGTGTGGCCTTGGGCAACTGGTGTGGGGTTCTGACAAGCAAAACTTCTGATTTGTCGCCATTTAGCTTTAGATAATTTGAATTGAGCTAGGCTCAGTGAGAATGACACGCAAAGACCAGACACATTGATGGATGACTTTGCGTGGCTATAGATTTGGAGCTCATCGGAATAGCGATGGCAGCTGAGATTGAGGGTGCGCAGGATATGGCCAAGAGTTTGTATGTAGATGCTGAAGAGGAGTGGGTTAAGAAATGAACCCTGAGGAACTGCAGACAAAACAGGATGAATCTCTCAGTTTTGTCCTCTGAGGCTGACAAACTGCTTCTGGTCTGATAGGAAGGAGCTCCGCTAATGCAGGGCACTGCCAGAGACCCCTAAAACCCGTTAGTCACTTAAGAGCGGGTGGTCTATGGTATCAAAGGCAGCGCTCAGGTTCAGGAGGACAAGAATTCTTGGCAAGCTTTCATCAACAGTAACAAGCAGGTAATCAACTACTTTTACCAGAGCAGTTTCAGTACTATGGCCGAATCTTAACCAGATTGGAAGGGATCGAGGAGGTCATTGTTAAGAACGTGTTTCTGGAGTTGCGCAGCTATGGCATGTTCAAGGACCTTAGAGATGAATAGTACACTTGAGATGGGGTAATAATTATCAGGGATGTTGCAATCGAGGCCAGGTTGTTTTAAGCAGGGGGTAACTACATGCACATTTGAATGGTGGGGGAACAATACCAGAGTCAAGTGAGTAATGAAATAGATGAGTGATGAACGTGGCAAGGAATTTTTAATTTGCCCAGATGATTTTTGATGGGAAAGGATCCAGGGAGCAGTTTATGGGCCGAGATCTGGTAACTAAAGAAAAGACCTCGGATGCCGTTAACTCCTAAAATTCCAGGAGTTTTGAGGTCAAGGAAGGTGGAGGAACATGTATTGAGGTATTGGTTGGTGATTGAGGCTGGATAGATATGATGGGCTTCAGTTTTTTAGAGAAAAACCGAATCAACTGGTCTGCCTGATCTTTATTAGTGAAGGGAGGTGAGGGCAAGTGACTGGTAGGGTGAAGGAGCTGACTAATGGTCGAAAAAATAATCTTGGGCTTGTTGCAGATATCAGCCAGAATGCAGTTAGCAAAGGAGCTGTTCCTCATAGAGTTGACGATGAAGGTGAGACCAGATGTTCTCCAGTATGGTCGGCCCTGTGTGCATTCACATTGAGATCCCGAGGTTCAGCAGTATACCAGGTGGATGGTTTTCTGCCTGAGACACAGCGTGATTTTAATGGGGCCAAATCATCACATATGCTTCATAGCAGGTTGTTGTAAGTTTCTGCTATTGCATCAGAGGCAGAGTGAGCCAAGACGGAGAGTGAAGTACTATTGATTGTTACGGTAACTGTTGCAATTGTTGTTTTCTATCTTGCAGCACGATGCTGTGTAAAATGTAAAGGTGCAGGACTTGCAACTGTTCGCTCATGCCACAGTACAGGGGAGAGCCTCTAGCCAAGTGTTGGTTCTGGGGAGCCCCTCTGGATGGAAATTTGGCCTATTCTCCCATTATGGACACAATAGGTGGGAGGATGTACAATGTACCGCACCAGATGCGGCCTGCCGATTTACTGAGGTGCATCTATTTATACTTCTGGTTGAGGCATGGGAAGGGTTTTCATTTAACAACATGCCCTCATGATGTCACCTGTGGAGCCCGGACATCAAATTATACAGAATTCCAGTATGCTAACCATAACAAGGCGCTTTAGAAATGCAAAACAAATTATTATTTTAACACTACAGCAGCCCCCCGCCCCCACCATCACTCTATGCATACATACCCTCTGACTCGGACTGTTGATGTGACTCAATGTTGTCGTGCCGGGATGATGGCTCTCTGCCTACCTGCGCCTGATCGTGAACATTTATTCCTTCCTTGTTTGTTAAATAAATATTTTCTTTTTTTATATTGCGTGTGTTATGTCCTTTCATTTACTACTATTTGACTTTCGGTTTAACTGTCCTGATGTTGCTGTTGACATGCCGTTCTCTCCACAGCTCGGATTTGTAAAAAAAAACCCAAAAGAGGTATTGTTGCTGATTTGCCGTTCTGATGTCGTTGTTGTTGACATGCCGTTCTCTCCGCAGCTCTGTGCAGCGCGTTGGGACCCTCAGGTGAAAAGCATTCTGGATATGCAATTATTATTATAAGGACGGAAGAGTGGCATACTGGTAACATCTGCACCTCACAAAAATAAAGTCCTGCCTGAGGCGTGTCGATCCTTGCCTCGGGCGCCTTTCTACGTTGAATTTATGTGTTCTCCCCGTTTTGCGTGTGTTTCTTCCGGATACTTCGGTTTTCTCTCACAACAAATAGAATTGGTCGATAATATACAGGAAGCAGTGTCTGATGGGGCTGGCGCTGGCTGACCTCCTGGGCGAACCTCTCCCTCTCCTTTGCAATCGCCTTGTGCCTCCGAATCTGTGTCTCGTCCATGACCAGGCATGGAATTTTCGCGCGTTACAAATTGTAATACATTATCATTATATGGTAACTACACGGTCAATGTAAATATTTTCTCAAAAGAGACGCTGCTCCTTATAATAAAGGCTTGACTTATGTATTAATTAAAACCATAGTTATTTCACTCAATTAAAACCACCGTTATTTGGCCCAAAATAATTGCGTAGTTACAACATTTCTTATGTCCGTTACACAAAGAATAAGCTTTTTGTTTCAACAGCCTACATTTTTCATACACATATGAATGGCAGCACTTTTATTTTCCTGGAGAGAAGCGTGGGCATTATGAATTGCTGTTGTGTATGAAACGTAAAATAAAAGTATCTGGCGATTATGCAGGTGTTAATTTTCCTCCAGGAAAATCTGGCGATTATGCAGGTGTGAAGAACTTAACACCTGCATAATCGCCAGATACTTTTATTTTACGTTCAATACACAAAACCTGTTGTAATCTTAAATATGTATACTGGCAAAAAGTACCCGTAGCGTTAAAATAAAAGTGCCTGTAGTAAAAAAAAAGAATTGCGCGGACAATTACAATATTTACAATTACAAGTAGGGCGGCGCTGTCGCCTCACAGCAAGAAGGTCCCGGGTTCGAATCTCTCGGCTCGGGTGCCTTTCTGTGTTAAGTTTGCATGCTCTCCCCGTGTTCGCGTGGGTTTTCGCCGGGCACTCCGGTTTCCTCCCACAGTCCAAAAAGCATGCTGCTGCATAGGTTAATTGGTTCGCAGGCTAAATTGCCCCGCAGTGCCCGGCGATGGACTGGCGTCCCATCGTCGGTATATCCATGACTTGCGCCCTGTGTCTGCCGGGATAGGCTCCGGCTTCACCGTGACCCTGTATAGGACTAAGCGGTTTCAGACAATGAGATGAGATAATTACAAGTATTCGAGATAATTCCACTACAAAGCTGGGAGCAACTACGAAAATTGTGTAATTTTTAATGGACTAGAATCAAAATGTAACGGTAATTCCAACGCATTGATGTAGGTTTTCTCGGCTCAATGTATGAGAATTGCTTTCAAGAGCTGATGTGATGTCTCCACCGTGTGAGGCGAAAGGTTGCGAAGGACTAAAAGAGCAGCTATGGCGAACAATTCTCATACATCGCGCGGTCACGAACACAGATAAATTTTTGACACGTTCATGATGACTGCTAGATCATTACGTCTCCTCCACCAACAAAGACAAATATCTCGGTATAGCCTTAACAGAATGTAGGGGTCAAGTGCCGTTAAGGAGCACTTATTCAGGTCGACACGGCACATGAAGGGGTGAAAGGCGAGCACCACGTCAGGCCGCCTTTATCTCCCTCGGGACGATGTTTACACACCGCACCAGGTACTCATTTCAGGCCGAGTCGACCTATGGGGAAGACTCATGACCGGCAAGTTAAATAGTCATTATGATGGCTGGGTTCGTTGTGCAGCGCACTAACAACTACAACGCCACTCTTCACCATCACTCATCACCTCCACCGACAATGGTTACTTACTCGTCGTCCTTGAGCAGGCCCTGCTCAGCGAGGGGGGCGAGGGTGACGACGGGCGCGATGTAGCCGGTGTCCGTGTTGAAGTTGCGGAAACACACCGTCAGCTTCTCGTCAAAGTCGTTCACCAGGTCCTCCATAGACTTGAAGCTCACGATCTCGCCCGAGAAGCTCTCCAGGTCAGTGAGGTCTTCCAAATTATCTGTAGACGTTGCCGTCCCCAATGCTTTCACGGACGATGATGTGGTGGTGATCTTGGTGAAGTTGGTGCCGTTAGTGATGTTGGTGTTGTTGGTGGTGGGGTTATTGGAGGTAATGGTGATATTGCCGCCGCTGACAACGTTAGTGGTGGTTGCACTAGAGATATAAGAAGACGATGTTGATGGCAGTGTCGATGGCAACATTCTAGCAACGGTGACACCATCTCCAAACACCTCTGATGACTGGACGGCACCAGCAGCAGCAGGCGGACTAAACGATGATGTTGTTGTAGGACTACGGTGAGGAGGTGGTGGTAGTGGCTGCTGGTGATTAAGATGCGGGGATGAGGTCACATTGAGATCGGAAATCCATAGCTCGGCCTTGCGCTCACAGTCTCTCGCCGGAGACATGCGAAGCTCGTACAAATCTTGCCAATCTTCGTCGAAGTGAGCGAGCGGCGCTGCCATATTACGAGCTTCCTCCTTCATCATCCCCCGAGTTTTGAAAATAGACTGCTACGATTCTTACCGCTTGTTGTTATTATTAGCGATAAAACACAAACCCAGTGCCTACAGCAGCTGCTATACGCCGAACCGCGATGCACTGCGGCGACCCTCTGCAGAGCGAATAACCGTATCTTCCGGATGAGGTGCCAACGTTCGTAAGCGTCTTCTAGAAGAGAGACCCCCCCCCCATCCTGTTGAGAATGCCTCTTCCGGAAGATCGTTTGCTTCACTGTCTTCCGACAGCCGAATCCTGTTTGTTTCTAAATAAAACAAACACTCCGGCACCGCTTCTGGAAGTTAGGAGACCGCGCCCACTGGTGGGGGTTTTCGCTTGTCTATTGGCTATAGTAACGCGTGGGGGCGGGCGCAGACTGCAGCCTATCACGTTTGGCATTGCGTCATTGTTTTGATTCGACCACATGTTACAGCTGTGCTGTCAGGTGGGTCTTGTGTCCGCTCTGTGATGGACTCTGTGGGGCTCGTGTCCAATGTTTGAGCGAGTCTGTCGGTCCTGTGTACACTGTAGATAGAAACATATTTATTGCTAGAGAAGAAAGTAAATACTTACAGATATGAAGTGATCCGGATACGAGATGGAGGATTATGTAATTGCAATGATGTAGGTTTTTACGGCATTATGATTGTGTCGTGCCAAGCCCCGCGCTGTGCCAGGCTAGGTGCACCTGCACACCCACACCCAGCGATCTGGCCGTGAGGGGGGTGGCGATGTCATGGGGCGAGTGGGACACCAGCACCTGCACATAGCTTTCGAAGTAGAGCAATATTTACCACTAACGCTTCAAAGCAACCTTTTTTGTCCAATAGAGTACGTTTAAGAAGAGGGAATGTTATTTCTGATAGAAATGGCTCTATCTAACCCTCTATCTAGCAGAAAGAGACTATAAGTTTGAAGTGTTAATAGCTTAACAAAAAACCTCGAAAAACCAAATGCACAAACCCAAATCTGTTCTTATTATCAGTCAGCAGCCAGAGAGAGAACATCTATATTTGTAACTGTAACTGGTGGTTATGGTAATGAATTGTACATATGCATGTCATACATATTAAAATACTGTTGTGTCAGCATGGACACGCCCACCCTTGGGGAAGCGTTCCTCAGTGTGAGTGAAGTATGATAGAGGTGAGAACGCTTAAAAATAGATCTCCGCACATGTTTATAAAATTATATCCGTAGAGGTTGGTTAATAATGAGGTGTTTTGTACTATCCGCAGGGCTTTGGAGATTTGATATGGCTTCGTATGTTGGTGGGTGTGTTTGAAGGTACGTGGTATAAAGCGATTGAATTAAGATATTGTTATTTAGGAGAGGGGGGAATCTTTTGTGGGTTTTGGCGTGAAGTGCACGTGGCTGCACGCGGCGGCCATCTTAGGTGCGCGTTTTTTTTACTGGAGTGTGAGTGAAGCATAATAGAGGGCTGTGGAGTTTTGATGTGGCTTCGTATGTTGGCGGGTGTGTTTGCAGGTGCTGTGTCTGCAGAGTGAATAAATATCATCATTTCGAGAGAAGATATGTGTGGAATCAAGTCCTCGTGGTGGAACAAGAGTAATGAGTGTCGGCGGACCAGGAGCGGTGTATGCGGAACGCGAGTGGGATTCACAAAAAACACAACGCAGAACTTTACCATCAGAATCATCCCCTCCCCACGTGTGCACTCACGTGCGCGGAGTCCACCTGTTGTCTGATATTCTAACTGGCCTGGGCGCCGGCCTGCAGTCTCGTGAGGTCAGCGGCCATATCGTTGGGTATAGACGGTGCAGGTTGGCGCAGGCTACATAAGTTAAGTAGGCCCACTGTGTTATGAGCCTGTGGGTCTCATGTCCACTTTGTCAGCAAGTCCATGGGTCTCGTGTCTATTATGTGAGGGATTTTGTGGGTCTCGTGTATACTGTGTTATGAGCCTGTGGGTCTCGTGTCCATTGTGTGAGCGAGTCTATGGGTCTCGTATCCACTGCAAGCGTTTCTTCGTGCCCAGAAGCCAACAGCTTCATTTACAAATAACATTTACTTTGGATATCTTCAGAGAGCAGTGCTCTACCTGCGACGTAGAGAACAACCAAAAGGAAGTAACTATCACGTTGGAGGCATGTCCCGGCTCTATTAATTGTCGTTGGCAGATATTCGAATTAGGTGCAGAAGAAAATGTATTTTGATTCTTTGCGATGTCACTGGCGACTGTGTTCAAGACCATTAACTTCCTACCATTGAAGTGATAAACATAGTTTAATCACAGACTCAGCACTCTGACCTCTGGAGCCACCTGGCCACCTCCGCGTGATTGTATTTAAAGCAAGCTTGAAATAATGACATCTGTCGGGCAGCATGCGGACCTCTCCTTTCGGATCATCCTCACCATGTTCCTGCAGCCACCGTGCTGATGTGGGGTAGTCCTCCTCTCTCTCCAGTACAGTATAGGCATAACAAGACTCGATGCTCTGTTCATCATAACACTCATGGGTTTATTACCGTCGCCCGAACTCGTAAACACAACACGTACCTCTCCGTAATACATCGACTCCAACAACTACCCCGCAATACAGCCACAGTGAATTCACTCCAATTACGATACCAACAACCCCACGCCCACTCCGTTCTTTTCTTTTATACCTCCCCCGACCTTTCAGAATCTTCCGCGGTGTGTCACCAGGATTGTTTATGAATGTGTATGCCTCACTTGGTCACCCTTCACCAATCAGTGCTGACCTTCGGCTCTTTCCAAACAGTGCTGCAACTCGGAGACCGCCCTTTCACTCTGGCACAGGTGCTGAGAAGCACCAAATTTGGCAAGGCACGAGACTTGGCACCATAGTTCCCCTTCCAGTGGCGAAGTCCGTCGCGGACCTTTTGCACCCGCTATGGCAAGCCCTGACCGCCGTCACGTAATCCTGGAGGTGCTCCGGGGGCCCTCTCAGCTGCACGGTGCCCACGGGTGCTGGAGGCCCTTGTGGCTGCCGCAGTCTTCAGGCTCGACAGGCTCGCGGGAATTTTCCCCGAGCCCTGCAGTTCATCAGCTCAGGCAGAGTCCGCGGCTATGGGCGTAGAGCCCGTCTGACATTGAGCCTCCGCCACTCTGCTCTGCCGCCATATCCGAGTGGGCCACCTCCATGGCTCGTCTCCATCACGGTCTGACTTGATACGGGGCCTCCCAGCTTCCCTGGATCGTCCTGTGGTCAGACACCCCCCACGGGGGATCTCCAGGCCTTCAGGTGCCGCACGTTGATCACGTGCGACGCCTGCCAACCTCTCCCCTGCAACAACACCATCCAAGATGTCAACTGACACATCACCATGTGGGGTCCTTTCCAGGGCGAGGTGCGTTTTCCCACCTGCCCCGGGCGTACTCACGGTGAGTACACCCACACCCACTCGAGAGCTCGATACTCTGTGGCCTCGCCCTTCGGTCGTGCCGTTGCCGCTTGTCTGGTGGGCCTCCTCCCCAACCTCGTAGGCCCGGCTGTGGGCCTGGTGCAGGGTCTCCAGGAGTTGAGTGAACGGCTCCTCAGCTTCCGCTGTTTGGGGAGACATGACTCCGAAGAGAACGTCAGCTGGCAGATGCGCCTCATGGCAGTGCGCCTCATGGCAGTGCATGAGGAAGTACGACGTTTGTCGGGTGGAGGAATGTAGCATGGTGCAGTACGCGAACATCAGGTATGGTAGATGCGCATCCCAATCCTGTTGATGTTAGTCTTCGAGATGCCTTAGCTTCCCCGCAAGGGTCTGGTTGAACAGCTCAACCATCCCGTTGGCCTGGGGGTGGTAGGGAGTGGTTTTTTTATCCTGCTGGACTCCGAGCTCCCTGCAGAGGTTTCGGAAAACCTCTGCCTCAAACCCCTTCCTCTTGTGGGTGATGACCCTTTTGGGGATCCCGTGCCGCAGAACGAAATGCACCAGGAA
Source organism: Mordacia mordax (assembly GCA_036362905.1). Classification (NCBI taxonomy): domain Eukaryota; kingdom Metazoa; phylum Chordata; class Hyperoartia; order Petromyzontiformes; family Petromyzontidae; genus Mordacia; species Mordacia mordax. The sequence continues at coordinate 10,986,929 of JAZEWT010000013.1, forward strand.
AGCCTGGGTGGCCATAGTGGCCGCCCTGTCTGGATCACCACCGCTGCCGGGTACCGGGTGAACTACTCTACCACCACCATCACGTAGCGGTTGCCGTGGTGTGATGGGGGAAGTGGCCTCTGCAGGTGAATCCCCATCAACTGATTCACCCGGCTTACCCGCAGCGGTCGTAAAGGGGCGGTGTAGCGTGGTGGCCTCTTTGCTGTCTACTGGCACCACTGACATCCCTTAACCCAGACGGTCACATCCCCGCCCAGCCCGGGCCACAGTTATAGTTGACGCAGATTCTCTCTGGTGTGTCGCTCGCCACCATGCTCCCCAACGGGTGGTTGTGGACCAGGCGCAGCAGCTGCAGATGCACCGCGGATGGCATACACATGCTTCCGGCTACGCTCTTGGGTCTCCGCTCCCGAACCACTCCCTCCCAGAGCCTGAGATGCTCCTAGACCTAGAGAGTTGCCCAGGGCCTCTTGATGGCCGCCTGCCCCCTGGGTGAGGGGGCACCACACATCTGTGTAAATGAATACGACATATCCTTCTAGACCCCCAATACAGTAAGGAAATTGCTTGACACACTGCACTATGAATCAAGTTTTTTTTTCATTCACTCATTATACCCGATTAATCCTGTACAGGGTTGCGGGGGGAGGAAGTGTGGAGGCCTACTCCGTGGACCAGGGACGACGGGGATTGGTGGAGAGAGACACGGCCGTTAAAAGGGGCGTGGCGTCCGGGCAGCGGGAGATTTTGAGCAGGCGCGGAGCAAGGCGGAAGTCCTTTTGTCTGGGAGCGAGGAGGGAGGACGGTCGGGCAGATCAGGCTGCCGGGGACGAGAAGTCGCCGCAACGCGCCTGTCTGCGGCAGTAAAATCCTTCAACTCGACACAGCTATCTAGTATTTTGTATCGAAGCGTTGCGTGGGTGAGCGTGGTGTGATCGGGGCGTTTGAGAGCGCAGAGTAAGGTGTTTGCGCCCGGGTGAGAGTGAGCGTGATACCGCGTGTCGCCCAGAGATAGGGTTGCCCTAAGCACGGGTGTGGGTACTAATAGGAGAGAGAGCTACTGTAGGGATGGCCACCAGACGCCGGCTTCAGGAGCTGGCGCCGAGCCCCTTAGAAGTGGAGACGGTTGAAGCACTAGGGGGAGAGATGGATAGAGTGGTGGAAAGGGACCCCACAGAAGGCCAATTAACCTTGGCATCAGTGTGTATTTGGACGGTGGGAGGAAACCAGACTACCCGACCAAAACTCACACGGACACGGGGCAAACTCACAAACTCCATACAGAAAGGCACCCGAGGTGGAAATCGAACCTGGGTCTTCTTGCTGTGAGGCGACAGTGCTCCTCACTGCCCCACCGTGCTGCCCAAATAGTAAATTGTAATACGTACAAATGTATTTGCTCACTCTCGAAAGAGTCTCCCCTCATCTCATCTCATTGTCTGAAACCGCTTAGTCCTATACAGGGTCGCGGTGAGCCAGAGCCTATCCCGGCAGACACAGGGCGTAAGGCAAGAATATACCGACGATGGGACGCCAGTCCTTCGCCGGGCACTGCGGGGCAATTTAGCCTGCGAGCCAATTAACCTATGCAGCAGCATGCTTTTTGGACTGTGGGAGGAAACCGGAGTGCCCGGCGAAAACCCACGCGGACACGGGGAGAGCATGCAAACTCCCCACACAGAAAGGCACCCGAGCCGAGAGATTCGAACCCGGGACCTTCTTGCTGTGAGGCGACAGCGCTAACCACTGGGCCACCGTGCCGCCCTCGAAAGAGTCGGTCACGAAAAAGGTCTCGTGCATGATTTCGTTCGCCACAGTGCCGCCCCCTGCTGCTACCACCAGGGAGAGTTTGTATTCGGCTGAAGGCCCACGTTATCCACAATTGTCCGCGCGATTTCCGCATTCTGCACGCGTGGATTGCGAAAGGATTTCCAACGACTGGCAGGGGAGGCTCGAATGAGACTTGCGTTGCGTGGCTTCTGTCGAACAAGTGGCAATAGTCCTTTAAACAACAACCTCCTCTGCAATCCGAACTGTTTTACCATTTGTACCTGATCATAAATAGACACGAAGACTTTGCAGTTATGGACGTGTGGACGATCGCGTACATCACTGTGCCACCGCTGCTGTTACTGGCTCTCTTCGCGCCGCACATACGGTAAGGACTGCTCACCACTGCTCACCTTGCGTACACACGCACGGCGTTGTTTATCGGTCGGTCTCCACCCACTGTTGGATGATGGCGGCGTCAGGATTACGGATGCGTTTTAATTTTGACAGTTGTTTGACTATACTTCACCACGCGTGTTGGTACAGGGGAAGCGGGGTCAGAAGTGACTTGGACAGCACTTGGCACTGGATGTGAAATGCGGCTTTGATTTCCGATTTTCCGGCGTTGCGCCTACCACTGCGCCACCGCTACCCAATATGCACCTCATGGTTGGCTTACCTGAGAAAATTATTAGATATAGACCATTCTTTGCAAAAGAAACACAAGTGATGTTCAAGTGAGCTAGGATTATCAACAATTTTAACTAGAATATGCATTATTAAAACGTTGTAGGGCAGCGATGGTACCATGGTAAGCACTGTGTGTTGCAAAGCTCCGTGCCAGGCTAGGTGCATCTTAATGCTCGTGGTACGGAGGCGGGCCGTTCAACTTGGTCACGGCGATTTGAGGGGGCAAGGCGCGGGACAATAGGATTGGCTGAGCGACATGGGGTGACCGGAGTCTCAGGGGATATCGTGGCATGATTGGAGGATGTGGGTCAGGCGATATGAGAACGTCTGGGGGGGTATATAAAGAGGGAGTGATCGGGGTGTTTTTTGTGGGTGTTCGAGGAGTGATTGCAGAGAGGTTGTTGTGTTGCGTTATTGACAAGCAGTGTTGCGTAGGAGTGTTAATAAAGGTGGTAAGAATGAGAAGGTCGTCTTGGCTCAGCTTGCGTGTCGGTGGCGGGGATGAGGAAGCCTCCACGTCGGCGTGATCCATTCGGGAGCCCAAGGACATTGACAAGGAGGACAGTGCCCACGTGGTTCCCGACAGTTTGGTGTCAATCGCAGGATACGAACCCACGCCGGAGGGCAGAAAGAAAGTGAAGATCGCGTTGACATTTGGAGGCAGTGCTTTGGCGTCCTGGGATGACTTCCAGCAACACGTGACCAACACACAACATCTGGGAGGCTGGTCGGATGTGTAAACAGCGGCGCGCGTTCTACTGCAGCTGCGAGGCTGCGCAGCGTGGTTCCTGGACAGGCTGGAGGTTGAGACTAGGGTCGACTGGCTGCTACTCAGACGGGCGCTCGGGAAGCGATTCGACCGAGTGCTTCGGGCAGTTGTGCAGGAGGAGTTGATGCAGCGACGCAGATAGCTGAATGAGCCGTGTGTGGATTTCGTGGAGAGTTTGGGGATGCTCGTAGAGCAGGCGTACCCGGATGCGGAGTGATCCTTTGTCCAGGGCATAATGAAGGCAAAGGTGGTCAGGTACCTTCGGAGGACGGATTGGTGGCAGGAGGATGTGGAGCGCCCCGAACTCTTCATGATGCAGATCCAGACCCGGGCGCTGGCTTGCAAAGGCGCGGTGCGTGGCAGGATCCACCAGTGCAAGGGAGCACTGGTAGCTTGCGGCGACCCGGAGGAGCTGGATGGGACCCCGCCTGGTGGTGGAGTGGTGGCGGTGCAGCGCAGCGACCACGAGACAACTCTAATGGATTTGAGCGCTGGCCTGCGGGACATCCAGTACCAGCTGAATGAGATACGCCATGCAGGAGAAGAATCAGGTCAGCGGCTGCATGTGCTGGAGGACCGGCGGTCAGCGGAGTTCCAAGGAGCCAATGGGGGGTGATATGGGACCATCGCTCCGAGTCCAGGGGGGGTCCCGACTATTACGGGTGCCACCGGATGGGACACATACAGTGGCACTGTCCACTGGAGACCCTGCGCCATCTCGGGGGCCATTAAACTACCACGGCCCTTGGTAGGCTGAAACGCCAGGGGCTGCAACGGGATCCCAAGACGGGAGATAAGTGGCGGTTGACGGGTCATGTACCGGTGATGGGAATGGGTGCGAGTTCAATGGGTGTCGTCGCAGTGGTGCGCGGGATGGTGGCAGGACAGCCGATATGGGTACTGCATGATACGGGAGCTTCCGTGTCCGTGGTGAGTCGCGAACTTTGTCGACGGACGGGAGTCGACCCCCGACGCCGCCTGCCAGCAGACCAAGTGTGGGAGGCTCTGGATTATCGGTCGAATTCCTCTGGAAATCCGGGTAAGTTCGGCGATTTGTCACTGCGATTTCTACATGGCGGAACGGCTGTGTTACCCATACCTTCTCGGCACAGATATGCTCAACGTCATGGACGTAGCTATTTGCATACCACGGAAGTATGCACTGATTGGTGCAATGCAGGGGTAGGTACCGTTCTGCGGATGGGAGGGGCCAGTTCCACCGGATGGGTGGGCCTAGCCGGCGACGCCGGGCCATGGCGCAAACCCGGGAGGAGCGAACATGACTTCAATTATTGGGAGGGAGACCGTGACGCCAGCACCCAGGCCCGGGAGCATGGGACCAGCCACGGGGAACAATGGCGTCGGACAGTTGTGCCGTAGAGCGTGAGTAGCCCCGAAACTCCTAGGGGTTGCTCCACCTGGTTGCCCATGGCGGCGATGAAGACATGGTTACGGGTGACATGCTGCTGTGGTGCACCGGTCGTGACTCCGGGCTATGCGCTTCACGTTCCGGCGAGGTGTGCGCTTGTGTTGGCAGCCACTCGTGCTCTCTTTTTAGCTGCGGCATGCTGGGACTCCGGCCCCTGGGTCGAGGCTCCGGCCGCGGCCCTGGGTAGGCGCGGTGGATACCGAGTCAGCCTCCTCATCCCCTCCCTCGCAGCGTGGCGTCAGTTTCCCTCCGAGCTCCGGCACAACCCTCCGATGTATTCCCAACTGACTCATAGCAAATCTCGGGAAAGATTTTCCACTGTAGAATCCTTTATTAACCCGCCGCATAGTCCTGTCATACCACCAACCAGCTAAAGTCTCTATCTCTTCCTCCCTCGCTCGCCCGTTTTTAACCCCCTCTCCCCCACCACGTGGCGGCCCGGGTGTTAATGATTAACCTGCTGCATTCTTCACCACATCACGAGACAGTTGTTTTTTTTCACGGGACACCGCATGATGAGATGGAAAGGTGAACAAGTCACGCTGACCCCTCCCCCCTTATTCCTTAACTCTGCACTGCTTACCCCCCACCACGAACTCGCCCGGCATTACGAGCTAGTCGGCGCGGCGACTTGCAGAGACCACAGCGGGGCCTGGTGCTTCGGGTGATCAACCCTCACAACACACCGGTACAACTCCGTGCTGGAACGGCGTTGGCGGACATTGATGGGGATTGCCTACGTGGTTCCTGCACTGCCACTTATTAATGAGCGCCTGCCCAGGCTGTATGCGTTCTAGGGGTGAGGCAGTTAATGATTCATACTTCACGATGATTACTGCGGGTTAGTTGAGGCAGACAGCATGGGCGGCGCGGTGGCGCAGTGGTTAGCGCTGACGCCTCACAGCAAGAAGGTCCCGGGTTCGAGTCTCTCGGCTCCGGTGCCTTTCTGTGTGGAGTTTGCATGCTCTCCCCGTGTCCGCGTGGGTTTTCGCCGGGTACTCCGGTTTCCTCCCACAGTCCAAAAGCATGCTCCTGGATAGGTTGATTGGCTCGCAGACTAAAATTGTCCCGCAATGCCCGGCGATGGACCGGCGTCCCGTCGTCGGGTGTATTCCTGCCTTACGCCCTGTGTTTCCGGGATAGGCTCCGGCTTCACCGTGACCCTATATAGGATTAAGCGGTTTCAGATAATGAGATGAGATGAGAGATGAGATGAGCATAGGCGAGGGAGCTTGTTGTACATTAACAGATGTTTTGCGCACCGCTCAATGATAACCACCACGTCGCCTTGCAGCAGCCCATAGCAACCTATTGTACATAGCATTTGCCCTTTCCACGCATGAGGCAGCGTCAACCCTGAACAGATTCCCGAATCTGACAAGATCGGCGAATTGAATGTCTATGTAGGACACAGTGCTCCTCTTTAATGCAGGAATGTTGTTACGAACATTGTACAGTATACATTCCTACCCTCACGACCATTCAAGTTAATACTATTTATACTATAAATATCTCACAAATTCTGTATTACACGATAAGCGACAGCCCCTTGATTAACCCACTGCTGGATTGAAGATCTTCCGCACTCATTTCAGTCATGATTGCTTTGACCATAGGCTCATCACGCTGGCTAGTGGGGAATGAGGAAAGATCAGATCGATTACTTGTTATCATTCGGCCAGTATTAAAATGCTTGTTGACAGGCTCAGTGCACAAACACAAATTGGTCGTTTTTCAGCAGTTGATTGACTAGGGCTTTAAAGTCAGCTTATATATAAAAGATGAAAGTTGACTTTTCTGTTTGACTCCTTGCCATTCGAACATTTCAAAATCAACCAAACTTTGTTTTAGGAAGTCAAAAAATTACCAGTCGTGGTGGTGTAGAGCGCAAAATCAAAACAGAGCGCCGCAGGAATGGCCCCATTGACCGCATGAGAGGCTCCATAATTAGCACGACCAAACCGGCGAATAAAGTCTGTGCAGTTATCCTCATTGAAATGTTTTTTTTTAACAAAGTATTGGGGATCTGCCAATTGACGAGGCTACAATCATTTCATTTGGTCTGGAGGCCCAGCATCACTAAGACTAGCCATGATTTGTTTTATAGTTCACTTCCTGTTTGGGTAAGATTAACATTGCGCTCCCCAAGAAAATACTCTGGATAAGTTTCGTTATTCAATTTCTCCTCAGAAACAATGACATTGTATTTTCATTGGGTGTAATATGCTCGAGTAGCGGTAGCGGGTTTGCCACTTGTTTGCAATCATCAACCCTGAGTGATAAAACTGAGCAGGACCTTCCTGAGAGTGTTTAGTGCAGGGGTGCCCAATACGTCGATCGCGATCTACTGGTCGATCGCAAAGGTAGTGTGAGTAGATCGCATGGCATTTAATCGTCAGCCTGTCATCCATCCTTAC
>JAZEWT010000013.1:11104015-11118300 GCA_036362905.1 Mordacia mordax
TCGGGTGTATTCCTGCCTTACGTCCTATGTTTCCGGGATAGGCTCCGGCTTCACCGTGACCCTATATAGGATTAAGCGGTTTCAGATAATGAGATGAGACTTTTACTGGAGAGGGGGGACAAAAGCCACGTGGGGGGACGGGTAGCACGGACTGCAGGGACTTTTACTGTAGAGGGATGACGTCGGTTAGAACTTTCTAGAAGGGGCTGCGGGGATACAAGGAGCGGGGGGTTGGAGGGGCGAGGAGAGTCTGCTGGTGGAATTGGAAGGAGGAGGCAGCGTCACGATGTAGGAGCTCGTTCTGTGCCGCTACTCCAGCCGTGCACTGCTGGTTTAAATAAAGCATCGAAAATCAAGAAGTCTCTGCTCATCTGTGCTCGCTGGCTGGTATTTCGTGGAGTGAATGCTGATCCTTGCCGTGATGTTGCCGCTGTAAGCCATCACAAGCCCGGAGTCAAGGCCGTGGTGTCAAGCTGGATACAGCCTACCAATAAAGACAACTTCTGCAGCAAGTCGTGAAAACCTACATCACTACGTGAATTCATTATTTATTTGGGAAAAATTACTGGACAGGTATTAGGAAGAGGTTTGTGAAGAATTAAAGTTTTAGTTTTGGTGAGAGATCTCAGTGAAGACCTTAAAATGCTCTGCAAGCTCTTTGAAAGGAAGAAGGCAGCAGTACAGCAGCATTTTGTGAGATCATTCTAAGATTCAGTTGGAAACATAATGACTGAGGTTGTGATGGGAGCTGTGGCAAGCGTTTTGTCTATGTACATATATTTATAACACAGAGCTGCACAACGGTATAGTTTTGATTAATAATGGATATTGCTTATATTATATAATCAATTTAAATCGCGCACATACTCATTCAATGTCGAAAGTATTCATTCAAAGCCAGACGCTTCGCCCTATTAATGAGTGAAGAGGAAATCGGTGAGCCTGAAGGAAGCTCATGTAGAACAGAGGGAGAACACACACTGTTTGGTGGGGTTTGGTGGCCTCGATACACAAGTTTCACCATGAATGAAGATATATAATTCAAACATAAACTGAAGACCTTCTTTTCCTCTTGCCAAAATTGTTTCCTGTCTCTACGACTTTCCTGGATAAGTACATATTTAGAATTTTAACTGACTGTCTTTACTCTGTACGGATGTAGTTTTGCACGGCTCGATGCATGATGAATGCTTCCAAAAGTTCCTCTTTCTGGATAACTGCGTCGAGTGATCCTCCTGTCTTCACGATCCTCCCGTCTTCACGATATTTCCCCTCCTCCATTTAGACATCCTCAGGTAGCCTCGAAACGTCGCGAAGGAAAAGGGAGGAGGGCTCGAAACGGCTATCCCGAAAGAGTAGTTTTTGGAAGCAATCATCATTTTTTTTTACACTATATAAAACACACAAATAGATATCCTTTCCATTGGATGGGCATGCTGTATTCTTCTGCACAGTATATTGAGATTCTCTCATCTCATTATCTGAAACCGCTTAATCCTATATAGGGTCACGGTGAAGCCGGAGCCTATCCCGGAAACATAGGGCGTAAGGCAGGAATACACCCGACGACGGGACGCCGGTCCATCGCCGGGCATTGCGGGACAATTTTAGTCTGCGAGCCAATCAACCTATCCAGGAGCATGCTTTTGGACTGTGGGAGGAAACCGGAGTACCCGGCGAAAACCCACGCGGACACGGGGAGAGCATGCAAACTCCACACAGAAAGGCACCCGAGCCGAGAGACTCGAACCCGGGACCTTCTTGCTGTGAGGCGTCAGCGCTAACCACTGCGCCACCGCGCCGCCCATATTGAGATTCGTTTGTATTTAAATGATATATAGATAGAAATTGTACTTTACATTAATGTGAATATTTGCATTGCCACTTAATCTTGACAAACTGTGTTGATGTATTATATAGACGACTTATCACTGCATAATAAATATGTTTGCATGAGCTTGGCAAAGCAAAAAATATGTATTTTTAGCTTGTAAAGCCCCGGTGTACATTAATACCAACTTACCACGTCTATGGATTTGTATTCGGCATGTTAAGAGGCACAAACACGTGTGAACTTAAACACATAGCACTCAGATTCATATAGAAGACCAAAAATACTGTTAATTATTGATGTTTTACTTGTGAATTATTTCGCTTGCATAGACCACCGTTTTTAAGCATATCATTTCGTTTACAAAGAGGTTCTCTGTTTTGGAGGAATATGATTTATTACGGGTAGTTGTTTTTTTCAAGGCACATTGCACACAATGCTCTACTGATGCGGAGAACTCCACAAATTCCCTGACATTCCCAAGTTCAGAATGTCCTCGCGGAAGCGTCGTGTGCCTCGCAAGTGTCTGCAGACATTAAGAGGGTGACTCCACGTGCTAGGCTTTGAGCTCACAGTTGCGTGCCGCATAGAAAAACTGCAGGAACACTCAATCGCTCACTAAACGTTTGCTGCAGCGCAGACGGACAAGATTGGCAGCTTTGCAGGTCGTTCAATAACATGCAATGCCCACTACTGACTTGCATCTCCACAGCAGTCTGCAACAGTGATGAAGGCATAAGACAGATTGTATAGCAATGACGAAATCACCTGTAACTAATACTGACAATGAAGAGCTGCTTGTGTTTTCAGCAATAATAAAATATATGATAAAGCAGTTTGTCAGTTCAGTTCTGAATGGATGCAGCACCATTCTCTGACAGTTCTGTTGGTTATTTGAGTACACTTCAACATGCTTGTCAGTATTGTTGGCTTCAGTTTTAAAGAGTTGCACATTGTCTATCCGGTTGTTAATCAAAATGATTTTTCAATGTATTGCCATCGCATTGTTAGACCCTTTTTACGTAATTGGAATTATTAGTCATTTTTCTACTGTTCAATTTTGCGTATTACTGTTACTTGATGATTACGGTTAGTGTTTCATATTTGCACAAATAGGTGGCATGACTTTGTTCTGTAGCTTGTGTTCTTATATGTTGTTGCGTTGATCAGCTGGAACGTTTGTTGTATCACAGGAATCGCACTTCCAGACATTGCATGCCCACCTGTAATAAATGTATATATATATATCTAAGGTCGGGAGAAAGGTACCTAAACAGGTAAAGGTATCACTCACCACTGATATTAGCTCTGCTCAGGATTCCCATTGTTTAGTGGTACTCTCACCACTGTGAGACCACGCCATAATCTGGGCTAAGCTCTTCTCATCTCATTGTCAGAAACCGCTTAGTCCTGTACAGGGTCACGGTGAGCTAGAAATTTTCCCGACAGACACAGGGCGCAAGGCAGGGATATACCCACTATCGGACGCCAGTCCATCACCGGGAACTGTGGGCAATTTAGTCTGCAAGCCAATTAACCTATGTAGCAGCATGTTTTTTGGACTGTGGGAGGAAACCGGAGTGCTCGGCGAAAACCCACGCGGACACGGGGAGAACATGCAAACTCCACACAGAAAGGCATCCGAGCCGAAATTCGACCTTGGGACCTTCTTGCTGCCAGACGACAACACTACCCACTGGGCCACCGTGCCGCCCAGTCTGTGTTAATGTATACAACATATATGTATGATGATTTGCCGTTCTGATATCGTTGTTGTTGTTGACGTGTCGTTCTCTCCGCAGTTCTGTGCAGTGCTTTGTGACTCTCGGGTAAAAAGTGCTCCAAAAATGCAATTGTTATTATAACCAGGGGACAATGGCATGTATACTCACTTAATACAGTGTTTTACTTTTTTTCCGATATGAATTGGTGATCCTGATATTATTATAGCTGAAGCTGTAAATGATTAGTACTTCGAGATGGGTCTTCAACATCAGGTTAACATTAGGTTGGTGCCAATCTTTTACTATGCCATTGCACGAACGTTTGGAGCCCGGCACTATTGATGTAAGAGCAGCTATAATCCACAACATTCTTCTCCTGTATGTGCCGCACAAAGCCGCTTTAATGCGATATTGAATTATATGTTTTAAAATTGGCCTTATTACAAACACCTTCAAAGGGAAATTGACTCTATCCTTACGGTTTTAAAATAGCATACCTAGAGATTAGCACGGTGCATGTCTTGGCGTATATGTACAAATACAGGAAGAAACACAATGCCGTTTTGATAATTTTTATTGCGCTGGTGAACATGTCCGAATACTTTTGGTGACATATCTGAGTATTTTATTGCCAAAGGTGTTGTGGGTTTATACTCACGCTTTGTGACCCTCGGGTGAAAAGCACTCTATAAATGCAATTATTTTTATACAACAAATGTTACATGAAACCATTTCCCAATACATATTGTAAACACTGATAATTTTACATTTTTTTAATGTAGTTGAAAGTCAGATCATATTTTACGTGTTGTTCTGCAACAATATGTACCCTCGGGTGAAAAGCACTCTATAAATGCATTTATTATTATTCTGAAAGAGAAATCGCTATCTCGAAAAAAGAAGCTTTTGTAAGCCATTTGTGTGTTATGACATGCACAGCAAATATAATATCTATAGAGAACTTCCATCATTGACTGTGATGGTGGTCGCTTAGAACAGACCGAGGAATATATAACGACTCAACGCCCGATTCACAAACATGAAGCAGGCGTCATCACAGCGATGCATCCCGCTGATCCTGATTCAACTGGCTGGCCCAACTATCTCAATGTAGCCTGATAGTTGTTACGGTACATCAACATCAGCCACACAAATAAGAGTATACTTTGCAAAGTAGCCCTTCACACGTGACTAATACGAATACTAAAAGTCATGAATACACACAAAAAGCGGTATGAGAAAAGTAAAAAAGGAAAGTACTATAGTCAAGAGTTCCTGATTTACAGATTAATAAAAAAAAATTGAAAATGGGGTCTACGTTTCGCCTCACACGTTGGAGGCATCCTCAGCACTGCGCACTGCGCCTGAGGATGCCTCCAACGTGAGGCAAAACGTCGCGAGGAGAGGAGAGCCATCGACGCGGCTGTCCCGAGAGCAGCTTTTCGAAGCAATCATCATGCATCGAGCCGTGAAAAACTACATAATTACAATGGGGTCTACATACGAAATTTCGAACCCACCCGAAAAATGTTTTTCAGATTGTTCTGCAACATCGCGTCTGCATTTTTTAACCAAAGTGGTAAGGTTCACTTAAGAACATTGAATACTATTGCATAATGCAATGAAAGCACAATGTAAATGATTGGAGTATCTCAAATATAAAAAATAACCAAATGTCTATGTATTAAAATATTTAAATGCTGAGATCTAAAATGTATCCGAAATGGAAGGCATCATGATATAATACGAAAAGCACATTGTTTATATATCATTTTGAACAAATCTGTTTATTTATGCAGCGTTATGATATCTGCACAATCATTATTTGTGAGGGTATTAATTCCATCTATATTAATATAAACATCATCAGTACCTTTTAGGGCAGCACGGTGGCCCATTGGGTAACGCTGTCGCCTCACAGCAAGAAGGTCTAGGGTTCGAATCTTGGCTGGGGTGCCTTTCTGTGTGGAGTTTGCATGTTGTCCCCGTGTCCGCGTGGGTTTTTGCCGGGCACTCCGGTTTCCTCCCACAGTCCAAAAAACATGCTGCTGCATATAGGTTAATTGGCTAGTAGACTAAATTACTCACAGTGCCCGGTGATGGACTGGCGTCCTATCGTTAGTATGTCCCTGCCTTGCGCCCTGTGTCTGCCGGGATAGGCTCCGGTTCACCGCGACCCTGTATAGGACTAAGCGTTTTCTGACAATGACATGAGATGAGTACCTTTTATGAGAGGCCATTGCAAAATGCTTAAAACTGCTACGACATGACAAAATAAATGTAATTGAAATGTCTGTACTAATAAAATCCATATAGAGCACCCATGCTCAGGTGGTGGGTGGCGACTCATCAGTGGGCCACGAGCGCCACCTAGTGGTCCGTGGAGACCAGATCCAAGTGGGCCATTGTGGTGCAAAAGGTTGAAAAATCCTGATCTAGAGCATGAGAAAGACTAAACGATGTGATGCACAATTTCATTGATGTATGAGAAGTGCTTTCCAAAGTTCTTCTTTCAGGATAGCCATGTCAAGCGCTCCCTCTCTCTCTCTCCTTTGCGTTGGAGGCGAAACGTTGCGAAGGAGAGAGAGAGCTTAGAAACAGCTACGACGAAAGAACAGCTTTGGAAAGTGATTTTATATTATCATTATTATGAACATGTTGTTTTGCCTACGTTTGTAAATCCACTACAGATTGAAAGGTCAACCCTTGACGTGTCCATTATAGGGTTATTTAACGATGCTTCACCACGTTAAAGGTATTGGTTGACAATGGTCTGGAGGGTGAGTCGTCGCTCACCACTGATATTAGTCATGCTTGAGAAACGATCTCAGGTCACCAAGTTCATAGCGCACTCTGTGAATCACTGCACCATCAATATATAAACGTGTCGTTGACCCCAAGTATGGAGGTTAGCTGTACCAAGACCATGGTCACTGCGGAATCGATTCAGCAGGGACCACGTCTGGCAGATCTGAGCCAGGCACACGCTCAGTGGACTTGATGACGAGGGACTGGTTCGCTACATCCATGGTTGACCACTCCTCATTCCACACAGAAACCTCAGATGAGTCGTCAGGCAAGCTGCTCCAAACAGGGCGTCTAGATGATAGCCGTGCTCGTGGAGGGTTGAACACGTCTCAATGCAATGGTAGACTTGTGTTTGCACGAATTCCATTCATCAGTTTGGGTGTTGCCTCTCTCCGTCGAATGTGAAGTGGGGAAATGTGGCTCAACACCGGCAGCCAAGGTAGTGGCGTTCATCGCAGCATACCTGTGACTGCGCATGGATGAGTTTAACGGAACATTAACCAGCGTGGTGTGTGACGATCAGCACCACACTGTAGTGCTTTCGCCCCAGATAGAGCGGGCGAGCAGTCTTAGGAGGTTAGTGTGGGTCTTTATTTCATAGCTGTTTGACTCAGATGGTTGTGGAATGTCAGAGACCTGTCCAGCGTCACGCCGAGGTAAACAGGGTTGCCGTTGTGCTTGAGGCGTTGTCCGTTTCGCAGGACATTACATTTTATCAATGCGTTGGCATTGTGCAGGTGAAACATGCTCGATACCGTCTTTGTCATACTCGGTTCTAGACACCATTTCTTGCAGTATTTAGCAATTTTAGCCAAGTCAGCATTCATGACATATTCAAGTTAGGAAAATGTATGTGTCTGTGTGCCACAGCGGATATCGTCAGCATAGATGAACTTCTGGGAGAATGTTGGTAAAATGGAATGTTAGTATAGGTTGACCAGAGTTGGAGGAAGCACGAATCCCTGTGGATGTGGTTGACCTGACGTTTCCATGTGCTGGTTTTGTTCCCTATGTGTCTTCTGAAGCATCTGTCACGAAGGCGCAGATTGATGGCATCAACTACCCACCTTGGCAGAACCCTCGGATAGTTTTATCAGCCCTAAGGCTAAACCCATCCAGTTGATGCTTGACGAGCAGACCATGGAAGTTGCTAATGCAGTTCGGAGTCTAGAACTGATTCTTGATTCCTCACTCACCTTCGAGACAACATCAAGAAGGTGACGAAGGTAACCTATTTCATCTCAGAAATATAGCTACACTGTGCAACATCCTGTCACCCTCCGAATCTAAGAAGCTAATCCACATCTTAATCGTTTCACGAATTGATTATTGGGGTCCTCACCCGAACTCACATCCACGATCATATATCTCCAGTGCTGGCGTCTCTCCACTGGCTACCGGTTAAATACAGGATTGAATTCAAGATCCTCCGTCTCACCTACAAGGCTCTCACTGGCACTGTGCCGAGATATATTTGTGACCTCCTTCATGCACCCTTCTCAACACAACTTCATTCCTCCAAGACGGGCTTTCTGCACGTGCTCAGATCGCACCTCCATTCGATAGGTGGCAGAGCCTTCTCACATGCTGCTCCCAGACTCTGGAAATTCCTTTCATTGGAAACTAGGTCAGCTGACTTCATGGGCATCTTCAAATGCCGTCTCAAGACTCACTTGTTCTGAAAGTCATTGAAGTCCTTTGGCTTATACTGCTCACTGCTGTGCTTGGATGATAGTGCTCTGTTGACCTGTGCCTGCTCAGGAACACTTATTTCTTCACTTTTTCCGTTGGTTTTTCTTATTTTTCTGTTAACAATTATTTTATTTGTTTCTTGATGTGCTGAATTTATTTGTATTCATTATTTTACGCAATTGATCTATTATAATGTTGTTGTTGATATTCTGTTCTCTCCAAAGTTCTGTGCAGCACTTCGTAATTCTTACGTGAAAAGCGCTTTAAAAATGCAAATATTATTGATGATTACTTTGAAAAGCTGCTCTCGGGACAGCCGTTAGAGGCATCCTCAGGCGCAGTATCTGCGCCTGAAGAGGCGAAACGTCGCGAGGAGACGAGAGGGAGTGATCGACGCGGCTGTCCCGAGAGCAGCATTTCGAAGCAATCATCATGCATCGAGCCGTGAAAACCTATATCAGCAAATATTATTATTTTATTTTTCCAAGAGACCATTATGCCATACTGTGTTATATGCTGCTATTAAGTCCAGAAATGCAGCTCCTGTCTTGAAATTCCTTTTAAACCGTTTTCGATGAATGTGGTAAGTGCGAGGATTTGGTCGCAAATAATGTGGCCTTTTTGGAAACCTGCCTGCTCAACCTGAAGAATGTTCTCCACTTCGGAGGATATCCGTTGGATTATGAGACTCTCCAGTGCTTTGAAGCATACAGATAGTATTGTATTTCCTGATAACTTGCAACGTAGTGCAAGATCTTGCTTTGTTTTTTTCAGCGAAATAATTTTCGACAACTGCCAGATTGATTGCTTTGAAAGCCACTGTCGTGTGCGAGGTCAGACATGTTTTAAGAATTCAGGCAAGCTGTTGTCATAACCCATCGCTGTACCAGACTTGATATTGTTTAGTATCTTGTTTAGATCAATGACTTTGAAAGGCTCTATGGTACTTGCAGTACTCGTTCGTTGATATTTTCGCCATTCGTCACGAACGTTACGATGTGTATCTCCAAAGGTGCTCTTGCGACCTCTATCCGATGGCTGTCAGCCTGATCTGGCCTCGCCAGTAGGCTGTTGGGAGCTGCTGTTTGCTCTTCTGCACCCAGATGCCGAATTAAATTCCATGATTTGCGACTGGAATTGGTGATATCTAGGTTTGAGCTTTTTCTTCCCATCCGGTACGTCTGGCGGCATTGAGTGACTCTGTCAGGAGGTCTTTGATGTCCGGGTCACCGGAGGACTTGTATTTCTTGAGTAAGACTTCACTTTCTTTCTCAAGGCATGGAGTATAGACCGGGTAATGATCACATGGAATGGTTACAACACTGCGCTCTAACGCAAGACTCTACTTGTCCCATTTTGTAATTCAGATAGGTTTATTTCAGCTTCAGATGACTGGGAGGTGGAGCCCAAAATAGAATAGCGATGTCTGTGTGGGAAACCGTCAAGCACTGTGTGCATTGTTTGTTGTAAATGACCATTCAGTGATCTGACCCAGCAGAGGTCAGGCGAATACTTCCTTGACCATCTGGAATGTAGCGTGCTTCTTAGCGTCATAAATGCCGATGAGGTCGATATTCGATGCCCAGTTCAGATGTTGTTCTCCATCTATGTTGGTGTCAGATAAGCTCCAGTCAGAGTGGTGGCTGTTAAAATCACCGATGTAGACAGCTGGGTGAGCCAAGCTTGGCAGTACTGGTAGCTCCCAGGTCCTACTTAGGGGCTTGTAACAAATGGCTATCTGAAAACCGACATCGTGGATCACAAGTAGATGACTGCGGAGATGTGAGCGACATCTGAACGAACATAAGTGGCTCTGCCATCTTTGACATGTGGTATATGACAGAATAGATTAAACCCAAAATATTGTAGCGCTCCACCTCGTTTGTTTTAATGAGGCTCTTGTGGGCAGATGATATCTCGATTTTATGGCGAATGGCTAAATTACTTAGAATGCTGCACTTGGCAGCTGACAGACCTTCAACTTTCAGTTGAAGAATTCGCAGAACTGGCGCAATGGTCCGACAACCAAAGACCAGGGATGCCCTGTTGGGCCCGCCTCTTGACAGGTGACCGAGATTCATTTTTGAATGCGGTCAGGTTCCCAGGATCAATCCGGGCACTAGCAGACAATGCAAACGAGAAGGCTAACCCAATGCTCCCCTCGTATTGAGAGACAAAAAACAATTGTGTTGAGAAAGAAATGGAGTATGGCTTAAATAGATAATTATAGATAGCTAAGTTGAACTTATGAATGTGATGACACGGCACTTAAACTCACAACCCTGCCATCCCATCACTGCCCAACACACTCATTTTCACAAACACGTGTTTGTGCCACCCAATGGACTACAAAAAGCATCTAATTACCATTTCAGTTTGTACACAAAGGTCCTTCCAACCTCAGTATACACTGGAAGTTAGGCACATACTGCATATGCATTCCTCGTATGGTTTCGCAGATGAAAGTGGCTATCAGTTTGAAGGACAATGCATATGTTATGAAAGCTTCCTGTTTGCATATTTTAACACAAGTATGTGTGGCTTTTGCAAACAAGACACATTGTGAAATGTGTCACTTATAGTGTTTTATGATCTTAACACGTGTATAATTGCCAGCAATGGTAAAAAGATGTTTTACTTATTACATATGTACATTGGCAAAAAGTACCCATAGTTTAGACAGCTCCTCCTGAGCTACTAAGCATTGATATTGCATTGTCCTGAGCTGACTGCCTTTTGGCATCATCTGGCTAACACTGACAATCAGGCTCAGACTGCTTTTTGGCATCATCTGGCTAATGCTGACAATCAGGCTCAAAAGACAGCCATGTCTGGTGTAGGCCAATCAGTTTGAAGAACAATGCATATGTTATCAAAGCTTCCTGTTTGCATATTTTGCCACAAGTTTGTGTGGCTTTTGTAAACAAAACACATTGTGAAATGTGTCAATTATGGTGTTTTAAGATCTGTGAAACATGTTAGTACAAAATGTGTTTTAGGCCACCATAGGTCTGGGAAGACAACAGTTTTGTGGCTATGATTTAAAACTCTAAAAAAATATTGATTTGAACATGTCCTTCTCCTTTTCATTGATCTCACATCAAATCCTAATTAGCTGAGTGAAATTTGAAGTGCTGTAATTGTCACGGACGAGGTGTGCACGCTTGACTACAGCACGGAGTATGAAGACATTAGACAGGTTACTGTAACCCAAACACTGTTATTTACAGCGCATTGATACACAGAGACACAGGGCCACAAGTGTAAAATCCAAAGAGGTCACTTTGCTCCAGATACAAAGAAATATCCTGACAAATGTGGAATGATGAAAACGCTCATGAGATCTTGTCTGAAACTGTATTGGCTTCCTATGTACCTGGGGAGGGAAATTGGATCGCGGCCAGGGCAACATTTGATTGGCTGAGTGAGACACAGTAGAGCTGGATATTATTCGCAGATTTACCGACAGCAGGAAAACAACAAGTGAACCACAGCTAGATAGAGACCGTCCAGAGACTCGACCCGACCTAACAGGCAAGATAGGCATGGCCTAGAAGGCACGACCTAGCAGACATCGAGACAGCCAGACAGATACAAAGACTCGGCGGGCACCAATCAGTCCGCAGAGAGAAACGAAGACAGAGAGAGAGTTATGGCTGCACCCCTCCCTGTAGGCCTGCAGAGGCCTTTGGACAAGCGCGACTAGGATAAGGGCAATTCGGTGAAGGGCAATGCAGACAACAGGAACCCCTCCTTCTCAGCACCAAACGCGTGGAGTCTCCATGAGACAGCTGACTGCAGATGTGTGTCCAGAAATCACCTAACCCCCACAAGGACTGCCCAGACCTCACTCGCAAAGTCAACATAACAACACCATTCGCCACAAATTGGCGGTAACATCACCACGGCGCCTGTACCAGGTCATACGCACCGAAGCCACGTGAAGTGTTGAAGGCTCGCCGACAGGTCACGGGATAGACCCAGGTGTTATGGGTTGCCTGACTGAGATGACTGACAGATTGCACCACCTATGCTCCCTACTGTGCCAACGTGCTGTGTTTTAGCTGCCCAACGCTCAGCTCGTTGTTGTGAGCGTCGCTCCTCTGCCCTCCGTTGTTGTTGGAGGGCTGTGGTGATCCGACCCCACCTCTTTCTCTATATCTACTCTCGAGCTCCAGCGATCCCCAACTTCTAACACCAATCTGCGAAGGTCCCTGAATGACACGCGGCGCGCGTTCTCACACGTGGCGCACGCTGTCGTAAACACCCTGGCGCCGACCTGTCTAGAGAGCGCACCAATCACACCATCATCAACACCTAGCGCCGACTGTCTGGCCCGCCCAAATCACGGGACCCATCCGTTACAACAACAGGGCAAGAGTATGGTGCGCAACGTCCGTTCGAAAGCCCCGCCTAGCTCGCTAATGCCCCGCCTAGCTTGGCCCTGCATTGCACGCCGGTCGGATGGCCCCCCTCCAGTCGGCAACTCCGCTGGAACTCAACTGTCTGCGCGCGCCGCAGCAACTGCTTGGGCATGCAGTGACTGAGCATGCGGGCTACATGACCCAGCCACCGCAGCCTCGCCTGCTGGAGGAGATCACCAATGGGACCCTGTCCAGATTTTTCGAGAATTTGTGAGCTCCTCACACAATCCAACCTGGTTAAACCCAGGATGGATCGTAGGCAGGCCAGCTGGAAAGTTTCAAGATGGCGCAGATGTTTCGCCAGAGGGGTCCACGTTTCACAAGCATAAAGAAGAGAGGGCATGACTGCTTCTGAGAATACCTGAAGCTTCGTGTGGAGCAACAGGCCAGGCAGCTTCCACACAGCGTTATGCAGCTGATGAAACGATTATGCTGCCCGATTCATTCTGAGCGAGGCCTCCACTATCAAATCGGAACAGCCAATAAGCACACTGCCTAGGTATGTAAACTTCTCTCTCTCCACAACTGCCCCACACTCGTGGAGAGCTGCGGAGGTGGAGTATTCGGTGGTACTCAATACCCAGATAGGTGCTTTGTTTTGATGGGACTGATGGTAAGATCCTACCTCTTTGTGGCATTTTCTAGGTTCAACAGCAGAACTCCTCAGAATGAACAGCAATCACCAAATCATCGGCATAGATAACATGGTTGGCCAATAGGGAGCCATCCCTTGACCACACCCAGGTATCGATAAGCCCCCCACTATACCTGACCAGATGGAAATTTCACTGGGACATCCATGGAAAGCCTTTCCAACTACGTGGTCAAAGAGATGTTGAATAATGTAGAAGCCAGAGGGCATCCCTGTTGCACCCATGGTGAACAGGGAATGGCTCTGACTCCCAACCGTGTAGCTTTACCCGAGCTTGCTACCCTCATGAAGGTCCTTAATGATGGCGAGCAGCGTGTCAGGGATCCCGAAAGCGCGAAGAACAATCTGCAGCCCTGGCCTGGTATTGTAGACCTTGACCAGGTCAATCAAGCAGAGATGCAGGTTCAGTTGGAATTCCTTACATCTCTGCTGTTGCAACTGGGCAGAGAATATTGCGTCTATGCAAAACCACCCTGGCCTGAAACCACATTGGGGTTCCACAAGCCTCTCCTCAGTGTGCCTCACAAGGAAATTTAGAATGATCCTTTGCTAAGACCTTTCCCAGTACGCTGAGGAATGAGATGCCCTTGTAGTTATTACAATCAGTGCGGTCCCCCTTCTTAAAGAGGGGGATCACTAGGGCATCCTTCCATTCTTACGGGACATTTCCTGTGCTCCAAGCGGTTTTAATGATGTCATACAGGGCAGTCTGCAGACAAGCACCACCTTCCCTCAGCATTTCGCTTGGAAGATCATCTCTTCCCGTTGCATTTCCTGGTCTCAGGCTCTGGAACACCTTTCGTACTTCCTTTATAGGTGGCATCTCCACCAGCCACTAAAAGGGTATGGCTACTGCTTCCATTATCTGAGGTACCACAGCCCACCACTGTAGTGGAAAAATGGCAGGCGGATCTTGGAGATGACAGGCTGATAGTCAGAGGTCAGATCAACTCCCATCTGCTGCTCCACCAATATGTAGTCCAGCAGCTGGTCTTTCTTGGGCCCGGCATGTACCCAAGATGTTGTGTGGATGCGCCGATGACGGAACAGGGTATGTAATGATGTAGGTTTTCACGGCTCGATGCATGATGATTGCTTCGAAAAGCTGCTCTCTCGGGACAGCCGCGTCGATGGCTCTCTCCTCTCCTCGCGAC